>PVJH01027812.1:0-28145 GCA_004026705.1 Nesogale talazaci
TGTGTGTGTGTGTGTGTGTGTGTGTTTAGCACTCATGTACCCAATGGGGTGGTCCAGTAGATGTGTATAGGCCTGACCTGTCTACAAGGAAGCTTCCAGCTCATGGGATTCCTGCTAATGAATGAGCCAACCCTCCCTACCTGGCGGTGACTGAATCAAGGTGCCTCTCTATTATTAGCCATGTCTTTGGTCCCCTGTCTAACTTAATCAATTGTCTGTGGACAGTAATTGCTCCCCAATGTGCAAGGGGTTGAAAGACCGAAGAATGAGACTGGCAGCTCCAGAATGGTGCTACAGGAATTTCTTTAAGGGATGACTTACTAAAACAATATCCTGGGGGGGGGGGGGTTTAGAAAGGGGCCCACTGGGCCAACTTGAGTCTTCATGCCCTCTAGAAAGGGAGAAGGGTTTTAATGGCTCTGGTAAACAGTGACTCAGTGAAAGGCTCGGGAGCTCCCAGACCACTGCAGGGGGTACATTAGAATGACTTGCAAGTGGCAATGAGCTAGCAGCAAACAAAAGCATAAGCATATTTTGCTCCCCTACAGAGGAAAACAGGGTTATCTCGAGAGATGCTGAAAACCCTTTGATAAATTCAGTACCCATTCACAACTTAAATATAATAAAAAGCTCCCAGGAAAATGAGAATTAAATGTTACTTTCTTGCCGTATTGTTAAAACTCTAATGGCTTATTTAATGAGAGAACACAAGGGAATGTACATTTAGATCAAAACCAAAGCACGGTTGCCCACCCTACTGCTCAACATTGTATTAACGATACATTAACCAGTGTAGGTAGATGAGATATTAATGAGTTGCACTAGACTAGGTAACAATGAAGTAAAACTCTATTTGCAGATGCTATGATAGTATGTCTGAACTTTAAGGAATTGGATAAAACTATACAGTAAAAGAATTTAGTAAACCAAATTCTCATGGACTCTGTAGACTTTCTGGAGATATGAACGGTGAATGCTCCCCGAAAACAGTTAGGTTTCTTGGATGGGAAATACCTCAGTTCTTGGCTTCGCAGGAGAAAGAATTCATGCCAAAGCCTGGTTTGTGATCTAAGTGGGTTTTTATAAAGGATGAAAGAAGTTTTGAGTTTTACAGTCACTGAACACAGGCAACTAAATGGCAAGGAAAAAGAAAAAGGAAGGCGTGATCTCAAGGTCCAGATATTTGAGACCTCTTTCTGGGAGGCATGGTCCAAGGTATTGGTTGGCCTATTGACTGAATTAAGCCCATCTGGGCCTAGTTTGGGCTGCCTAGGTATACCACTCACCTGGATCGGGCTTGCATTGGCTCATGCCCAGGAGTCTTTATGGCTGGCTAAGGTTTGTGTGGTTCTTCTCTAGCCTCCTGTAGGGGGTCTTTAGGCATGGAGAGGGACAACTCCCTGTCCCTGTTTCTTCCTACCTAACAAAACTATTTTTCAGTACCTGTGGTACTTTTTAAGCTTTAAACTAAGTATATCCTTGAAGTCATCTTAAAAGAAACAATAGCTTAGGATAACTAGTAAAAAGTACTTCGAGCATTATGCTCTTTTAAGAGCTATCTATAGAAAATCAAGTTGACAACAGCAACTCAAAAGACTAGATAGGAACCTTAGGGGCTAGTAAGATTGCTAATGAGTGAGAACAACTCTGAAAAAAAGGGTGAGAATGTTCCCAGAATTGTACATGTAGAAACTGTTAATGTATATTTTGCTGTTTATATTTTCAACAAAAATCCACTATATAAATTGAAACAAACACAATGGAATTGAAGAGAATGCTAGACAGACTCTGGAAAATGTGACAAATGTCATTGAAGAGTTGTGTAGTAACCAAGTGGGTGCCTAATTTTCTCTGTATACTTTCACTGAAAACAATAAATCATTTAAGTAAATGAATTCAGTCGAGTAATAGGCTATAAAGCTTATATAGGAAATCAGTAACTTTCATATATACAAACAATAAACAGGATATAATGTTAGCTAAACCCTCATTTATAATAGTGGCAATGAAGATTAAGTGTGTAGGAATAAACTTAATAAGAAATGTGCAAGAAAAATGTAAAACTCTTGAAATACTAAAGCAGATTTAAACAAATAGAAAAATGTAACCGGGCTGAGCCCCGATGGCGTAGGGGTTGAGTGCGGGACTGCGGCCCACAGGCTTGGCGGTTCAAATCCAGCAGCAGCTCTCCAGGAACAAGGCTGGGCCTCCTTCTCCCACTAGGGCAGTGATGCCCCCCCCCCAAAAAAAAGAAAAACGTAACCTATTTTTAGATTGATCAACTATATAAAGTTATCAGTTAAATAAGAGGAATATTTTACAAGTTCAATGCAATCCTAATAAAAATTGCAAGAAGCTGTTTTAAGAAGTTAGACAAGCTGACACTAAAATCTGTATATAAAAGAAAAACAAGGATGGAAGAATAGCCTGAAAAATGTTCAACTGATTTTTAACATGGGTACTGTCTCAGTTATTGAGGGTAATCATAACAGATATACCACAAGTGTGTGGCGTTAACATATTTATTCTGTCACAATTTAGAAGGGTTGAAATTTGAATTCAGAGCACCAGCTTCCAGGGAAGACTTTTTCTTTTGTCAGTTTGAGCTGTGGGGAGGCAGCAGAGTCCTTAATTCCATTCAACGTCTGTGGGCCAGGTGTTTCTTGGATAGTGTAGCATTCCTTGAGCTTGTGTCTTAGCATGAGTCTAGGATATTCTCAGTGTGGGGACTCTTGATCCCAAAGATGAACTCCATTTCTGGCTCTTCTTTCTTGGTGCTAGTGAGGTACTGCCTCTGTCTGCTTTGTTCTTCTTTAGTCTTCAGAAAGACACAAATTATATAGAACGTAGGGAAGAAATCAGATGGTGCCTGGCTATCAGAAAGAATAATATCTGGAGTCTTAAAAGCTTGTCTTAAAACACGTTGAGTTTCAGCTCACATCTAAGTGAGGTGTCAGCTAAGTCTACATAGAAGGAGCACATAAGCCTGAATGATTTCAGGATTGCACATAAATGAAATCCAAGACTGGAGGAAAGACCTGTATCAGAGCTTATATTTTGAGCACTCAGTTTACAGAAGGCTGTGGTTAACAGTGAAAACCCTACATGAATTTGCAGAGGCCCCACATGGATTATTAAGCCTCTCATGCAGTGATTCTCAACTTTCCTCATGCTGTGACCCTTTAATATAGTTTTTCACATTGTGGTGACACCCCCAACCGTAAAATTATTTTCGTTGCTACTTAACAGCAGTAATTTTGCTACTGCTATGAATTGGGAGACCCCTGTGAAAGGATCGGTCAACCTCCAAAGAAGTCACAACCCACAGATTGAGAACCGCTGCTGTAATGAATGCCCTATGATCAAAAAGAGTGCATTGGAAAATGTTGTGAAAATTAACCCCTTATTGTTTTCCCCTTGACCATTTAAATGCAAGAAATTTCTGCTTTCTTTAACTTGAGGTTATTCTGTTTATCATTGTTGTTTAAATAATTTTGTTTGTCTGAATTCCAGGATGGTAAATCTATAGAGATATTAACTAAATTAAAAGATCCTTAAGATTATAGCAAGGTTACCAAAGACTCAAGTAGAAAGAAAATGTTTTGAGAATGATGATGGTACCAGATGTACAAATGTGCTTGACACAATGGATGTATGGATGGATTGTGATAAGAGTTGTGTGAGCCCCCAATAAAACAATTTAAAAAAATATTATAGAAGGGGGTGGAAGGGTAATAACTAATAATAAAAATGGGTACAAGAATGAAGAAATGTTGTAAAATTGGTTGTGGTGGTGATTGTACATTGAATTGTCTGAGAATATTAATTATATGTCAATAAAACTAAAAAAGAAAAAAAGATGATGCAAGCTATATTCCTCTTACAACAGAGCAGTGCTGAGACATGAGTAAGGGGGGTGCATCAAATCCTAATCTTATAGCTAATTAGGTTATAACATTAGATTGTTCATGGGGGATGGATGGCTATATCACTATATAACTGTCAAAGTACATGAGTGCCAAATTACTGAAAATCATGGCCCAGCCACGCTGACATTTATCTGGGGGATGCATTTAAAACCATAACATTCCATCCTTTAACCCACCCCACCGCTATGTCCAAATTCATGTCCTTTCCACATGCAAAGCATTTTCACCCCATCATATCATCCTAAAAGTCTTAAATCAGCTCATGTACTAATTCTGTTCAGGGGAAAAATCCTCTTTGTTGTTGTTGTTTGGGGGCATCACTGTCTCTGGTGGTCGTGGGCGCTACCCAGTGCTGCTCCTGAGAGCCGCAGCTGGATTTGAACCGCCAAGCCTGAGGGCTGTAGTCCCACACTCAACCACTTATGTCAACGGGGCTCAGCCCCCGAAAAAATCCTTTTTTTAAATCAAGATTTCTACTTCCAAAGTAAAATTATTGGAACCAGAACAAGATAGACATTTCCATTATAAATGGGAGTGATTGGAAGGAAAGAAGAGATAACCAGGTGACTAAAAATCTCAGAGCAATAGCATTAGATTTCAAGGCTTAAAAAGGAATTCTCTGGGGCTGAGGCCTGGTGGTGTAAGTGGTTGAGTGCTGGGCTGCGGCCCGCGGACTTGGCGGTTCAAATCCAGCGGCGGCTCTCAGGAGCAGCACTGGGTAGCTCCCACGACCACCAGAGGGGAGTGATGCCCCCCCCCCAAAAAGAGTAATTCTCTGTGCTCTGAGACCTTCCAGATAATGGCCCTGACGTCCAGACTCTGGATATTGGTAGTTGCTCTTCTGCTTGAGATTTTCCTTCCAGGCTCACTGGGATGGCAACTCTACTTCCTGGGCTTTCGGTGGTCCTACCTGCCCCAACCCCTTGATTCCTGCAGGCACCATTCGTCTTCCCTTGTACATGGCAACCGTATCCCCTCAGCTATGGATAGTGGTTCTGGATCCATCCCCCTGGCTTATGAATAACAGCATCTGGAATGAAGTCAGTGAAGATGCGACTCTTGGAAACCTTAGGAAGTATGGGCCCACCCTTTGGAACCTCACAGGCTACAGTCTTTCCCTTTGTGCCTGAGGCAGCTCTGCTTCCTGTGTGATCCTGGACTCTTTAGCTTCTGCTTCCTGGTTCCTTGGCCTCCCAGTCCCTCAGCCTCTTGAAGGAACCTGGCCTTTGCCCTGCTCTGTGTTTCAAAGCTCGTTGGCTTTTTTTTTAACCCATGTGGCACCCTGCTCCAGCATTACGTTTTGGCTCAGTTTGTGAGGTAGCACGCTTAGGAAACCCACAAGTACTTGGAGAATATCCCACTTTTCCAGGACGCCTCCTCCCCAAAGGCACCTGGCTCCTACACTGGTCTCCCAGGTCAGGTGCTGCTTTCCCTGCTGCTGCTGCTTTCTACCTGCTCATTCTCCAGTAGTAGAGCAAACCTTACTTACTCCTGAGCCTTCTTCAGCGTTATGTCCATACTTCAACAGTCTGTTAAGTTGATTGAAACTATTATTATTAGGATAGTATAGATATTAGGATAGTCTGTCCTTATTACCCAAATTGAAAATTACGTCCACATTTTTGGTGTCAAGTTTCTTGTTAGTTAGTGCTGATCTAACAGAAATATCAAAAGTGAATGGCTAAATGATACACGATAATCAAGTTTACAATGATCTCGGGGAGTAAAGCTGTCTGAATCCCTTCCCTGTGATGTAGGAGGGATTCAACAGAGGCTTACTCTAACAGGATACTCTGCAGATGGACTTTGGTCTACTACTATCCCCCACAGCCTTCTACAAATTGAGTGTTCACAATTTAAGCTCTCATACTTTTCCCTTTGGCATATTTTGTTATTCCTATCTTTGGATCATACAAGCTGGTGTGCTTCTTGTGATCTTAGTTGATTCCTCACTTAGATGGCTTGTTTGACTACAAGCCTTTAAGATCCCAGACACTATTCCAATTGATAACTGGGCACCATCTGCTTTCTTCTCCACACTTTGCTTCAGTGGTCCTTTCATGAAGGCTAGTATTGAGCAAGGCCATGTTATCAGCGCTAAATGTTCTTGGATTGAGGAGAGGGTTAAGGAGGATTGAGGAGAGGAGCACAGAATCCATCTGTTTTTCTACAAGTTATTCAAAATTCTAGTTGACTTTGGCAGTCATATTACAAAAACAAACCCCACAAGACCAACAACAGCAGCAATAAAGCAGCAAACAAAGCAAGGAAAACAAAACAAAAACCAAGACTAGAAACAAACAAAAGGCAGCGAGGAAAACCCGAAGAAATAAAAACATTGTCAGTCATCCTCCTGTGTTATAAGGAGATTATATTTATTACCGGCAAGTTTTCCACTACACAGAACTTAGCAACTGCCGATGGAGCACAATTCTGCCGTCAGAGGTATCCCATGAGTTCTTATCCTAAAGAGTTTGATCTTCCAATGGATTGAGTTCTCTTTACCCTGAGCATGGAGATTGGTGTCAAGGGGAAGCTTCCTACATCAATTCTTTCAAGTGCAGATCCTGGCCCAACAGTTCAAAACCTGTCATATAATGAAAGGCAAGCACTGAGGTACCAAATATATGGTGACTCTGGGTTCCTTTCCATTGGACACCCCCTACCTCAGCCAGGGAATACACCCAATGTCCTATGGCCACCACATCCACAGTCCTGAGCAGCTCCTCTTTGCTTTCTCTCCATTCATTCGTTTGAGCCTCTATGTTGAATTCCTCTGCTGGGGCCCCTGGGGGCTGCCATGCTGTTTTGCAAGGTCCGCACCCAAAGTCATCATGGTGCTCAGTCCACAGTTTGGTTCACTGAGGGTTGGGTAGAAGCATATTTGTAGTGCCCACTTGGGAACATCTAGGAAATCTGGTCATTGTCCACCAGCTTCCCTACAGTCATTGTTTGGCATCCCTTCCCAATGTGTTTGTTCCTCCCCATTCACCTATGACACCAACAAAAAGTTTTAAGTTCCTTACATATGCCTGTTTCCTCCAAAATGTAGATGCACCCTCCTCTGGTCTTAATTTTCCAGCAGGGGTCTTCCATTCCTGTTGAGGGTCCATTGATTTGTCACAGCCTTGTCTCAAATGGATGGTATTCTCCCTTTTCCTCCCCTTTGAAGGAGTAACCTCAGGCAATGTGAAGCCTCCTCCTTCAAGGTGATTCTTGTGAAGTGTTCCTAGGGGAGGTGATATTTAGTTCGTGGTCATTATGTAGCCTTCTACCCTTTTGTTCAGGAATTGGTTCCTGAGATTTGTTTTATTGGGCTTTCTTCTTATAGTAGTGGGCTTATACAATATTTATCCTTTTGTGATTGACTAACTCCTCTCAGTGTGTCCCCAGTATTGTCCTCTGTTGAGGTATGTTACAGTGAAGGGACATCATGTCTCGAGCTGTTGTTGGCTCTACAGTCCTTTCTTTGTCTTAGTAGCTCCACGTAGGTACTTTGTCCTTAGGACTTGCTGTGCTGATAGGGGATCTAGAACCGCAATCTCTCTTTTTCCTTCTTGGTTTGCTTTCATGTAGGCATGGCAGCCGGGCCCCTCTCCCCCATCTATAGGTTGTGTTGTCCTCTAGGGAAGGGATCAGTTTGGCTCTGATTGGGGCCAATCCTGTATCCCACCCTGTTCATGTGTTTCTCCATGTGGTCACATTGCCCTCAAGGTTTGGTGTGCTGTGGTGGGGGTCTCCATGTACACTCCTAATTCTGTGAAGATATAATCAATACTTTCCTCCTGGGCGGGTTAGTGCCCTGCTTCCCCAGTGCCACAGTCTCCCTTCGACTTTCCCCCCTCCCCCTACTTCCCTTTCCCTTTTATGTTGCAATGACATATACATCTTGGGTTTGGTCTGTCTCCCATCCAAATTGAGCCTGTACCTCAACCCATAAAGTGTGAGATAAATTGGTTTTTCTTCTATACCCTGTGCTGGTTATATTACCTCAGTGGACTCATGTACCTTTCCTTTTGTGATTGGCTAACTTCGTTTAGCATAATTTCCTCCAGTTCTTCTCATGAGGGAATGTGCTTCATGAACTCACCAGTGATTCCCCTCCCCAATCATTTTATTGGGGGCTCGTACATCACTTATCAAAATAAATACATACATATACTGTGCCAAGCCCCTTCACATGCCTGCTGTTTATTTTGTTTTGTTTTGGGAGCATCACTGCCCTCTGATGGTGGGAGTAGGAGGCCCAGCCTTGCTGCTGGATTTGAACCTCCAACCCAGTGGGCCGCAGTCCTACGCACAACCAATACACCACCGGGGCTCAGCCCCCACATGCCTGCTGTTATCATTCTCCAAATCACTGCATTTCCACTTGAACCCTTGAAATCAGCTTCTTATCCCTTCCCCTCCCCGTTATCCACTTGCCTGCTTCCCCTCATTACTTTATAAATTATTATTTTGTCATATCTTACATTGCCAGATGTCTCCCCTCGTCCACTCCTTCGATGACCATACTCCAGGTAGGAGGTTATGTGTAGATCCTTGTGATTGGCTTCCCCTCTCTACCTTATCTTCCCTCCACCCTTCTGGTAACTCACTCCACTCTCACTACTGGTTCTGAGGGGCTCATCCATCTTGGATTCCCTGTAATTCCAGTTCCCATCTGTACCAGTGCACCTCTTCCAGTCCAGCTGTATTTGTAAGGTAGAATTGGGATTGTGATAGTTGGGGGAAGGAAGCCTTCAAGAACTAGAGGAAAGTTGCATGTTTCATCACTACTTCACTGTACCCTTACTGGCCCTTCTACTCTCTGTGACTTCTCTGTAAAAGGGTGTCCAATTGCCCACGAATGGACCTTGGGTCCCCACCCTGTTTTCCCCCTCATGAGTAGCAATGTGCTTCCTGTTCTTTGATGCTTGATATCTGTTCCCTTCAACCCCTTGTGATCACACAGGCTGGTGTGCTTCTTCCCATGTGGGCTTTGCTGCTTCTGCGGTAAATGGCCACTGGTTTACCTTTAAGCCTTTAAGACCCTAGATGCTTTATCATTTGGCAGCTGGGAACCATCAGCTTCCTCCACTCTGTTTGCCTCTGCACCCATTTGTCTTCAGCAATCATATCAGGAGGGTGAGCACATGTTGATATGATTTTTGTTCTTTGATGTCTGATACCTGATTCTTTCAACACCTCATGGTTGCACAGGCTAGTGTGCTTCTTCTATGGTGGGCTTTGTTGCTCCTGAGCTAGATGGCTGCTTGTTTACTCTTGAGCCTTTAAGATCTCAGATGCTATATCTTTTGATAGCTGAGCACCATCAGCCTTCTTCACCAATCTTGCTCATACCCCCACATCCTCAGTGATCACTTTGAGTGATATGTTTTTTTCTGTTTGATGCTTGCGACCTAATTCTTTCAACACCTCGTGGCCACACTGGCTGATGTGCTTCTTCTGTGTGGGCTTGGCCACTTCACAAAATGAACTGAAACAAGAAGGGTATACTCTTGCATGGATAATAGGGAGGAGAGAACAACAGAAGCATTAGGTAGGTGATTCTACCTGGAAGTCATCTTGACTCCCTGCCCTCAGTTATATCTTAAGTAGTTTGTTTATTTTATTTGGAGGGATCAGTGATTTCTTGCCTCCTGCAAATGTACTATATTAACTAGAATCATCTACCTTCCATTTTCAATCCATCACAGAACAAGAGCACAATTATTTTCAGCCTCTTAAGGACTAGAATAAAGTTACTAGCTTACTTAATATTGTACGTAGGGAGGCAAGAATTTAAGCCACTACAGACAAACACCCCTTGCCAATTCATACTTCCTCTCACCTCAAACACAGGGTAAAATTTAATTATGCTGACTCTCCCTCTTCCTTTTTTATTTTAAACCCTTGATTGAGACAGGTATATCATAGTTGTACTTTTAAAAATACAGTAAGCCCCCCCCCCCGCAAAAAAAAAAAAAAGGGCTGAGCCCCGGTGGCGTAGTGGTTGTGCGCGGGACTGCGGCCCACTGGGATGGAGGTTCAATTCCAGCAGTGGGGCTGGGCCTCCTACTCCCACCACCAGAGAGCAGTGATGCCCAAAAAACAAAACAAAAAAATACAGTAAGTGACAGTAGTGAGTTTGGCTGTAGGACATTTTAATTTCCTTGAAATACATTCTCCATTTTTGAAAACAACACTATTAAAATTTTCTAATTAGAAGATCAAAAATATACAGTAAGCAGTGGACTCTTGTGCTATTTAGAATACTTGAGTACCAGGAGAAAAAATGGTAACTTACACAGTCTTTTTTTTTGGGGGGGGGCCATCACTGCCTCTGGTGGTTGTGGGTGCTACCCAGTGCTGCTCCTGAGAGCCGCCGCTGGATTTGAACTGCTAAGCCCATGGGCCATAGTCCTGCACTGTCTTAATGTATATTATTTCTATTCATACATACCAAAAATTAAGCATGACACCCAGAGCAGTCAAGCAGAGAGATAGGTGAAAGGAAACAAGTTTTTTTTTTTTTTTACAGTAAGTAAGGATTTAGAAAACAGAGAATTGGTGAAGTGCTGGCATTCCAATCATATTAATTGGACATGAGGAAAAATCTAAAAATGCCACTGGGGGCAGGGGGTGGGGTTTAAGAAAGAGACATTTATGAATTCACTTTAGGAGAAATTTTTATTAAATTTATCTGAAATCTTGATAGTACAGAAAAAATTGTTTAGTAGATATTAGACTCCAGGGTTTAAAAGCACAATTAATATTTCAGTTTGAGTGCACTTTTCCCCCTGGTAGATGCTTACACAATTACTGGAAGTTATATTCCTATGGGAAGACTCAAATTGGCTTAAATTATGTAACATTCATCTAATGCAGATGCCAATAGAGTGTAACTTGAAAAGAAATTGATGACATTTGATCAACTGAACATTGACAACAATTGGCATTATATCAGGTTCAATTTTCATTACACTGTTAGGACTCAGAAATGATATATGGTCTGTGGTTTTGTTGATTGAACTTTTGCTGTTTATTTTCTTCACAGAAAAGAATAATACCATATCTTTGAAAGATTTATGAATACTTTAAAAGTATGAATTTAAAGTGGGACATGGTACAGCTGAGGGAGGTAGAAACATTAATTCTTTGTTTGGAACAGGTTTTGTTAGTGAAAGACCTATCAGATGGTGGTTTGAAAATTTTATTTTGGGGATATAAGTCTGAAAAATGAACCTCAAAGGAGACCCAAATATGTTTTAAATTAAGATCAGTAAGATCTATGGTGAACACTTACCCCAAAATAGCAATCTGGGGTCTTGCAGCAGACTTAAGAGTTTCAACAATTTCTTGAAACCTGGCTGCAATAGGGAAGGTGAAAAAAACTAAAATTTGTGTAGTTACTACACAAGATAAAATAGAATCAAACTTGGGCTCAGCCCCGGTGGTGTAGTGGTTGTGCGCAGGACTGCGGTCCACTGGGACGGAGATTCAATTCCAGCAGTGGGACTGGGCCTCCTACTCCCACTGCCAGAGAGCAGTGATGCCCAAAAACAAAAAACAAAAAACAAAAAAATAGAATCAAACTGAAAAGGTGGGAGAGATGCTTATTGCTTAAGATTTAAAAGAGTAAGAGATATATTTTGGAGACAATTGTAAACAAAAACTGGATGCTGCATTACAACTGAAACTGATCTGGACAATGGTTTAGAAGTTGATGAAGTTACCAAACATGCCAAAACTATTATTGCAATTGAAGATGACTTTGAAGACTACATAAGTAGTCTAAAAGAATATCTTAGTACTGCTTTTTAACACTTATTCTCAATAATGCCAACATATATCCTCTCAATATGTTAATATCATATATCAAAAGTTGATATAAGAGCACTCTGTATTGGCTACCAAACATGAACCCATACTTTTTTTTGTTTTTGTTTTTGGGGCATCACTGCCCTCTGGTGGTGGAAGTAGGAGGCCCAGCCTTGCTGCTGGATTTGAACCTCCAACCCAGTGGGCCACAGTCCCGTGCACAACCACTACACCACTGGGGCTCAGCCCCAAACCCATGCTTTTTGTTTATTTGTTTGTTTGTTTGTTTTTTGGGCATCACTGCCCTCAGGTGGTGGGAGTAGGAGGCCCAGCCTTTGCTCCGTGGAGCTGGAATCGAACCTCCATCCCAGTGGGCCGCAGTCCCGCACACAACCACTGCGCCACCGGGGCTCAGCCCTAACCCATACTTTTCTATGACAAGATTTGACTATAGAATTCATACCAATGCATCAAAGTGAACTTGTATTGGACTAAGAAATTTTGCCTCATCCATGAGTCTCCCCTAACCTTCTTAATCATTTGGATCTCTTTCTAAGTAACTGTGCTAGTATGGGTAGACTAGAGAAACAAATCCATAGAAACTGATATGAGAGAATTTTATATAAAGGATAATTGTACATTAAGAAAACATCCCAGTCTAGTCCAGTCCAAGCTCATAAGTCTGATATTAGCCCATATGTCTGATACCAATCTGTAAACTCCTCTTCAGACGCAAGACACACATCCAATGATGCCAAATGCAGGATGATTGCAGGCCAGTGGGTGGAAAGTCTTTGGGTCCAGTGGTGTTGTAAGCATCTCAGGGAGGGTAGAGGTCTGGATGCACTAGGGTGGCTCCATGTGGCTTTTTCAGCTCAGGCCACTAGCATAGTTCCATGTGTCTTATCAGCTGCAATGTCTTCCAGGAAGTCAGAATTCTCAGGAGAAGGCCATTTCCACAGAGGTCTCATTGGCTATGACCTGATTAACAGACTAGGCTCCACTCCTTCATTCTTAATCCTCTCAAGTCCCAAACTGGCAGGAGATTATGTAACTACCACAGAAACAGAGCATTCAAGAATCAATAGTTGGAAGGATTTGAGTTACCTTTTAATAGTTCAAAAATGCTGAATTTTATAATGTATATTTCATTTGGGGAAAGTGGGTATAGCTAACAGGGCAAATTTTAACTAAATAATTGTTTTCCCTTGAAAGTATAACATTTCCATTTTCACCTATAAAAATGTAGTTTTAAATTACTCTGCTTAATATCTTCTCAGGCTCTGGGAGAGTATAAAAACCAAGAGGTCCCAAAGGTGCTTAGAGGAAGGTGGAGCAACACAGTGTGTGTACATGTGCAAAGTATGAAGAGGAGTTAACTATGGAAAGATCGGAGTAAAGAGAGTTTGGGGTATATAAGCATTTTATGCAAATATTCCCAGGTAGTCAGAAAAGTTATTGGATGAAGAAGGCATGTTTCTAACACTGAAATCACTCACAGAATAAAATAATTCTTTTGTCACAAAGAGTCAGTCTCGAAACTAAAAAATGTAGGTGGCCTTTAAGCACCCAATTTATGGCCTCTACCATAAGGCGGCCCCACCACAAGACACAGTGTTCCTCACTGACTCATAGCACCATGAGGGACAACACTGGAGACACATGGCGATGCTGCATGTCTCTCTGGAAGGAATAGGTGGAATCAACATGCCAGGAAAGAAAACAACAGGATGACAGTTCCGGGGGGACATGGAAGGGAGGGGGCGGGGAGAAAGGGAGTGGGTGTTAACAAACCCAGAGTCAAGGGAACAAGTGATGAAAAATCAATGGCGAGGAGGAAGTAGGAGGTCTGGCAGGGCTGGATCAAGGACAAGGTAGCTCAGAAAAATTCTTGAAACTCAAATGATGGCTGAACACGACAGTGGGACTAGAGGAAAGTAAAAAGAAATACAGGGAAGAACTAGGAGGAAAGGGCATTTATAGAGATCTAAACACAGGCATATACATATGTAAATATATTTACACATGACAAATATACATATATTTATAGGTTTAGTATTAAGGAAGCACATGGACAGTGGGTCCCTACTCAAGTACTCCCCCAATACAAGAACATTTTGGTCTAATAATTTGGCAGTCTGAGATGTTCACCTTTCCAACATGATCGCTGAAGACAAAGTGGGTGCATAAGCAAATATGGCGAGGAAAGCTGATGGTGCATGGCTATCAAAAGATATAGCGCCTGGGGTCTTAAAGGCTTAAAGGTAAGTACACAAGTGGCCATCTAGCTGAGAAGCAACAAGTCCACATGGAAGAAGCACAACATCTTGGGTGATCACGAGGTGTTGCGGGGATCAGTTATCAGGCATCAAAGAACAAAAAATCACATCATTGTGAATGAGGGGCAGTGCAGAGTGAGGACCCAAAGCCCATTTGGGGAGGGGACAAGCCAGCCAGGGTGCAGTGTAGCAACAATGAAACATACGTATCCCTCTAGTTCCTAAATGTTTAACCCCCACCTCCAGCCCCCATCATGATCCCAGTTCTACCTCACAAATCCAGCTACACCAGACAAGGTACACTGGTACAGATAGGAAATGGAAACACAGGGAATCCAAGAAAGAAAAACACCTCAGGACCAGCAGTGAGAGGGGTAATAATGGGATGGTAGAAGGAAGGTGTGGTAGAAAGGGAGAACAGATTTCAAGAATTTACATATAACCTCCTCCCTGGGGAATGGACAGCAGAAAAGTGGGTGAAGAGAGACATCAGATGGTGTAAGATATGACAAAATAATAATTTATAAATTATCAAGGGTTTATGGGGGAGCAGGAAGGGGGAAAATGAGCAGATATCAGGGGTTCAAGTAGAAAGCAAGTGTTTTGAGAACCATGACAGATACAATGTACAAAAGCGCTTGACACATTGATGTGTGTGTGAATTGTGTTAAGAGTTATATAAGCCCCCAATAAAATGCTATTTAATATGGTCTTACAGTTGTATGGTCATTTTCCTTATTCTTTTTCTTTTTTTGGGGGTGGGGGCATCACTGCTCTCCGGTGGTGGGAGTAGGAGTAATCCCTGGATGTATGGATTATTAAAAGAACTGTAAGAGCCCCCAATATGATTAAAAAAACAAACAAATAGGGCTGAGCCCCAGTGGCATAGTGGTTGTGCGCGGGACTGAGGCCCACTGGGACGGAGGTTCAATTCCACCACCGGAGAGCAGTGATGCCCAAAAAGAAAACAAAACAAAAAACAAAAAAACAAATAAGCAAACAAATTCAATAATTATCCTATATTATACACACTGTAAAAAAAAATTCTTTAAATGAGCACAAGGCTCAAGGCAGACATTCCTTCTTTTTTGAGCCCTCAATATGATTTCAAAAAATGAACAAATGAGCAAATATAATAATTATCCTATATTATACACATTATGAAATAAAAACAACTAAAATTAATTCTTTAAATGAGCACATGGCTCAAGGTAGACTCTCTTTTTAAAAATCATTTTATTGGGGGCTCTTACAGCTCTTATAACATTCCATACATCAGCTGTATCAAGCACGTTTGTACATATGTTGTCATCATTTTTTAAACATTTACTTTCTATTTGAGTCCTTCACCCATGTTTCTGTTCATCCCCTAGGAAGGCTGGAGGGGGGTGGGAATTATGTTTAGATCAGTATGATCGGTTCCCCCTCCCTCCCCTCTTCCCACTACCTTCCCCTTCCACTCCTGGTATCGATACTCCCATTTCTTTTCCTGAGGAGTAAATCTGACCTGGATTCTATGTGTCATGAACCAGTATACACTCTTTGGTCTAGTCAGAACTAATAGGTAGGACTGGGGTCATGAAAGTGTGGGGTGAGGAAGTTTCAAAGAATCAGAGGAAAAGGGCTGAGCCCTGGTGGCGTAGTGGTTGTGCGCGGGACTGCGGCCCACTGGAGCAAAGGCTGGGCCTCCTACTCCCACCACCAGAGGGCAGTGATGCCCACCCAAAACAAACAAACAAACAAACAAAAGAATCAGAGGAATATTGTGTTTCATCGATACTATACTGTGCCCTGCTTGACTCATCCCTTCCTTGTGACCCTTCTGTAAGGGGATGTCCTATTGTGTAGAGATGGGTTTGGGTCTCTGCTCCAACCCCACTCATTCTTGGTTTGGGTTGGATCTTCTGGTTTCTGTTACTTGATTCTGTTGATACCTCATGATCACACAGGTTAATGTGCTTCTTCCATGTGTGCTTGTTGCTTCTCTGCTAGATAGCTGATTGTTTAAGCCTTTACAATCCCAAATGCTTCATCTTTTCACAGCCAAGAAACATCAGCTCTCTTCCCCACATTTGCTTATGCACCCATTCTTTCTACAGCCGTCGTGCAGGAAGGGTGCGCTTTATAGAATGCCAGGTTGTTAGAACAAAGTTATCTTGCATTGAAGAGGGGCTTGGGCAGAGGTCCAAAGTCCATCTACTTCTTCAGTATATTACCATGTAAATATATGAACCTATACCAATACCTCTATCTTCATGGATTAATATTTTTACGTAAGTGCACAGCTATGTTTACATCTCTATCCATAGCTTTGCTTCCTAGATCTTTCGTTTCCTTTTACCTTCCTCCATTCCCACAATCACTTGTCTTCCTGCACCTTAGTAATTCCCCTCAGCTAGACTGCTATTGTTCCAACACCACCAGGAGCTCCACATTCCCCTGGTTGGTGCTTATAATTTCCTGGTTATTTTCCCATCTATGGTGTTGTTTGCTCACTGTTCCCACCGCCTGCTTCTCCCAGGTCTCTCTGGAACCATCAGTCCTGTTACTTTTTCCTCAGGCTTGCTTCTCATGCCTATCTTATATTGGTAGACAAAACAATAATAAGAAAGACAAAATAAAAAGAAAACAAAAGATTTTATAAAAAGAAGAAAAAAGAAGAAAACTAGCAAGAGAAGAAGCAGATGCCAGACTTTCTTAACTAATTACGCTAAATTATTATTTGGATTAAAATAGACTTCCGTGGGTCATTTTGGTTTCGGACTTAAAGATCTATCAAGGCAACAGTTTTAGGGGGTTCAATCTCGCATCCATGGCTCCAGGAAGTCTGTATTCCACGAGGATCTGAAGTTCTGTTCTGAATTCCTGCTTTTGACCCAGATTCTTTCTTAGAATCTTTGATCAACATTCAGTAGTGGTAGAAAAGCTCCATCCATTTCTGGTCTCCTGGCAAAGGAGATTGTTGCTCACGATGGCAGTAGATACACATACTATATCCTCCTCTAGCCAAAACATATTCTTGGAGAAACCCCTGCCTGGTGGACTTGCATACTGTGAGTCACTTTTACAATAGATATTAAATATCTCGAGTAAGTAGAAAAATGAAAAAGCCAGTGAAAATTTTACTGTTCTAACACTTGTCCTCAGTTTGTTTGTTGTTCAATACCCCCTCGTTCTTGCTGGCTTTGCAAGCCTTACTCTTGCATTGGGATTCCCTCCCTTACTGCGGGTGCTGTAGGCACAAAGCCTTCTTTCACTTCCTTTTATCTGAGTACATTTGCCCATACTGTTCTCTCTGTGTGCTATTTGTGGGGTCTTCAAAAAGTTCATGGAAAATGCATATTATGAAAAAACTATGCAAGTATTTTTAGAAGTTATGGCTTCAAAATAATCTCATAAAATGTCTGAACAGGATCTAATGTGAAGAAGGAAGAAGGTGAAGACATTATTTTAAAAGATCCCCTATCAGACCAACTGGGATTCTGGTAAAATTAAAATAAAAACAGATATCAGGTTTATGGGGAAACATAGGTGGAAGAATGGTGAAATGAATATGGTAACGCTTTACAAAAAGTTTATGGGAACAATGCCCCAAAGAAATCCACAGTTTACCTAAACAAAATCTGTTTGAAGAAGGGACAATGGTGATGCGGATGTTGAAGCCCACAGGTGCAGATAGTCCACATCAATTTGCATGGAAACAATCTTTTTCCTGTCCTCATTGAAGAGGAGTGGCATTGAACAGTAGAAACAATAGCCAACACTATAGACATCTCAACTGATTCTGCATACAAAATTCTGTTTATAAAGTGGAAGTTGAACAAACTTTCTGGGTACCCAAACTGTTGCACCCAAATTATCTGCAGATAAAAGCAGGGTTTTCAGTGGAAATTTTCAACAAGCAGGATCAAAATTTTGATGTGTTTCTTGAAAGAACTGTAACGGGAGATGAAATACGTATTTTACCAGTGTGATTCTGAAGACAAAGAAATGGCTGCTAAGAGGTGAAAACAGCCCAGTTAAAGCAAAAGTAGACCAGTTGTGAGCAAAGGCCATAGCACTAGCTTGGGGGTACTCAAGGCATTTCGCTTGTCGCCTTCTAGGGGCCCAAAGAAAGATAATACCTGGTTATTATGAGACTGTCTTGGGAAAGTGAACCACTGCTTTAGAAGAAAAATGCCTTAGAAAAACAGCCTTTTCCCACCATGACTATCCTGCTGCTCAGTCTTCTGATCAGGGGCAGCTTTCAAAGACTTTCCATGGAAAATCGTTAGGTATCCACCTTGTAGTTCTTACTTGATTCCTTCAGACTTTTTTGTTTTCCAATCTGAAAAAGTCTTTAGGACGGACCAAGTGACTAGTATCATTGCGTTAAAAAGTGTCTTTAACTTCATGGAGCTAATGCTGAAAAACAGATTTTTTAAAAAAATTATCTTTTAATTACATTTTTACAAAAATATTTTGAAGTCTCATCACATTTGCTACATTTCTTTTCAATGACTCATACAAATTTTCTCAGAGAAAATTTCCCTGATTTCTTCACCTCCCCAGAAGTGAACCCCCTAATGGCCATAGAAATCCACTATGATCCTTCAGAATTCTGATCACATTATTCCTGTTTATGTGGTTATTTGCTTAATATCTGTATTTTATATTACAAAGTTTGCAGCAACAAAGAGCTTATTTTGCTCATTCCCCCTCAAAAACCCAAAGTCTGGTTCATACTAGTTGCCATAAAGTGGATTTTGACTCATGGTAACCGTGTGTGTTTGAGTAGACTTTGTGCTCCATAAAGTTTTCAAGTGCTGATTTTTCAGAGGTAGATCACTAGACCTTCCTTCTGAGGCACTCGTGGGTGTTATCAAACCCAAACCTTCCCGTTGGCAGCCAGGCACGTCAACTAATTGCACCCCTTAGAGATTCCCTAGCATACAGTATCAAACCCAGACCAAGCCCCTATCATGGCGTCAGTGGTAACACAGCAGCCCTGTGGGAGAGGAAAGCACTGCTGCTGTGTTCTTAGACTGTAACTTTACTAGAGCCTTTGTCTCTCTCTCAGAGCCAGACTGCCGACCTTGTGGGTCACAGCCCGATCCGTATGCACTGTGCCACCATACATAGTATATGCTTGGTAAACAGTTGTTGAAGGAATGTGTGTCGAGGCAAATATTAACTACTTAGAAAATGGAAGGAGCACTGGTGGTGCAGTGGTTAAAGTGCTTGTTTACTAGCCAAAAGGTTAGCAGTTTAAACTCATCGGCTACTCTGTAGGGGAAGGATTCAACCATATTCTTCCATAGAGTTTCAACCTGGGGACCCTAATGGGGCAATTCTATTGAACTTCTTATCTGACCCTGTTACTCCCCAACTTCAAATCCTTACAATGCTGCCCTCACATTATGGCCCAAACTCCTTCCTCTGTTACCAAAGCAGGATATAGCCACTTCCCCAACTTTTAACCCTCTTTACCCTTGACTTGCGCCCACAACACTAAACTACTGACCTCCCTAGCTTTGCTCGCACTGTCTCATCTGTCCAGTCGGCATACCACTGCGACATGGCTCATCCTTCAGTTTAGGAGAGCTCCTAAGAAAACACTTTAGAACCTATATACTACCTCTTTCATGGCAGGGTGGGTGCTGGAGTAGTGTCAGTATTAAGTGATAGGAGAGTGGCCTCGTTGAAAATATAGATAACACAATAGGAATGAAAAGTCCAGAGTCTTCTACCCTCCTGTTCCTTTATTTTTGTATGTGTTTTCTGAGATAGTCAATACATATGCAATACTGAATCTCTCCATATTAAGCTTATTTGAATATATTCCAAACAAGGTCCTCTGTACATTTTTTTCACTTAGGACTCAAAAATCATTGTATCTCAAAACAAACTAAACTCACTGCAATGGAGGCAACTGTGCCTGTTGAACAGACTACCACTACCCCTTTGAGTTTTCAAGACTGGAAACCTTCATAGGAACAGAAAGCCTCATCTTTTCCCAGTGGAGCAGCTGGAGGGTTCAAACTGGTTACCCTCTGGTTAGCAGCCCGACCTGTGACTCACTACCACCAGGGCACTTTAGAGATGTTATTCTTTGGAAAAGCTGCAGTGATACTGGTGTTATAAGTATGCCTTCATTTCCCATGCAGTTTCTTGTATTTATTTATCGCTAGTAAATAATGCTGCACTGTGCAAGTCTTTGCACAAATATATTTCAAATTCTGAGAAATGGAAATGGCTAAATTTCCATTGAAAGGTTAGATAGATTTTAAATATTGATACATATTGCCTTTTAAGACATTGAACAGATGTAGTCTTCCCAACAATATAGTCTCTGTTGTCAATATTAGACTAGTTTTGACTAAACCACTAGGTTTTCAAGACGGTGACCTTTTAGAGCACATCACCATGGCTGTCCTCTGAGGCACCTCAAAGTGAGCATCACCGTTTATCCTTTAGTGCGCTTAACTATTTGTGCTAGCCAGGCACTCATAGTATTTACATTTGTCTGACAATGGACTGTCCCTGGATAAATATTTCGGTGAATGCTTTTTAAATCTAGAAGTCACAGAAAAAGTCATTGGTTAGATTTGTAGCATTTATTAAATGCCAGGATCTGCACTAAGAGGCTTAAGGCACCCTCAGTGGGCTGCTAGTAGCAGAGCTGCTAACAGAAAACTGTTCCAACTTACAAAGCCCTTTGCCAGAACGACGTGGCAGTCAGCTTCATAAAGATTTACAGTCTTTGAAACCCTGCGGGGCAGTTCTGCTCGGCCTTGCACGGTTCCTAAGACTCAGAAAACACTCCAAGGCAGCTGTAAATGGGGTCTGGCTTTCTTGCGAAGAGGCTTACCTTGTCCCCGCCCCTTCCACGCCTAGGATCTCCCTTGTCCTCCCCGGAGGCGTGTCTAGGACAAGGACCGCCCTTTCGGTGAATTCGTTGGTCGAGCGAGCCGCCCGTCACCGTCGAGTCCCGCTCAAGCCACGCCCTCACGCAGTCCTTCAGCAGCGGGCCATTGTCATGTCGAGACTCCTAGCCGATCTGGTCGCGGGAGACGCGGGGGCAGACCCGGGCCGGTCGCGCGGGGGCCGAGAGCCCGCGTGGGGCGCGCGTGCGGCGGCCCGGCGCCCGCCCACGCGGCGCCCCGCCTCCTCGGCACGCAGGCTCCGTGCGAGCTCGCGCACGCGCGCACCCACCGGAGCCTGGGTCCGAGCCTGCGGGGACGGGGCGGGCTGAGACCCGGCTGCTGAGGAACGAGGGGAGGAGCCCGAGCTGCCGCCGCCGCCGCCGCCGCCGCCGAGGGGAGAGGAGGATGTCTGCAACTCGGGCCAAGAAAGTGAAGATGGCCACCAAATCGTGCCCCGAGTGCGACCAACAGGTGGGCGCCGGGGGCCAGGCACGCGAGGCGGAGGGGCCAGCGCGCGGTCGGGCGGGCGGAGGGACGTTGCCCGAGGGCCGTTGGCTCCAGCAAGGCCACCTCGCCGGGGTCCCGGCGGCGGAGCGTGTGGGCAGGTCCTCGGGGACGGAGAGTCCCGAGCCGGGCAGGCTGCGCCGAGAGTTGCCGGGAAACGCCCCGGGGCCGCTCGCCGCCCGGCCGGTGTCCTCTTGGCGGCGGCCGGACGGGCGAGCCCCTGCTTGCGGTGACCCGACAGCGCGGGCGGGGACTCCCCGCCGGAACCGTCGCCGAGGGGCCTCGCCGGGACCGGGTGACAGCCAGCCGCCCAAGGGGACGACCTCTTGCAGTACCCCGAGCTCCGGCTCCAAGTCCAGGCCCGTGGTCCCGACCAGCCGCGTCCCGCCTCCCGGGGCGGCTTTGTTCCGTTTCACAGGAGCACGGTGGATCCCCTCGAAACTGTCCCCACCCGCTTCCCACAGCCACTTGGCAGGCTTAACCGTGACCAAAAAAAAAAAAACCCACAAAATAAGTTTGGGTAAATTTGGTTCTCTTTCACCAAGTGAATTATTACATTTTTCTCAGTATATTTATTTTGGGTATTATATACAAGCGTAAATTCATTCACATTGTTTTAAAGAATATTATTGAATGACGTCCTCATTATAGCTTCCTCCACCCCCAGCATCCATCATTGTGAATTTTGCTTCTTGGGAGTTTAGCATTCCTCCTGTAGATCTTTAAAAAGATTACATGTATTTTCGTGATTATCGAATGACTGCTATGTATGCCGAATTCATTTCTTAGCTGAATTTTCAGAATTCCATTTTGCTGTTTCCTTCACTTAAGATAAAAGATTCCTTAACTAAATAAGATGTTCCTGTAAGTCTTTCAGCTAATGAGCTAAAACTCAAGAGGCCTTATTCTCATACAAATGTATTTTCCCCTTTACACTTCCATTTTTTTTCACAATGACTACCACTCCCTCCTCCCTAGCTGCGCGCGCCGCCCCCCCCCCCTCCAACCCAACCCAACCCAACCCAACCCAACCCAACCCAACCCCTTTTCAGAAATCAAGAGAGTCATTTGGAATGACTGGGGACTTCTTCTTTTTAATCAGAATTTATTGCAATCTGGTGGGTTGGCCAGATCTGTTACATGTTTTACTCAGTATCTTTTATGGACAGAATTAGAAAAGCAGATCAGAGAAAGGTACAACGATTTATTAAACTTTACCTGTATTCAGTTTAAAAACAATTCAGCGTGTTTCTCAAAGTAGAGTTATCCCTATTCTTATTAATTAAATTGATCAAATTCTGATACAGTGGGACTTGAACGTTTCTTTTCAGGAGATTAACAATCTTTAAATCATTTCCATTTGTTCTGGTTAATGATTTAGAAGTGTATGGTTTACCTGGAATGCATTTTGCATTCCTGTTACTGTAAGGGCCAAGTCATTTAAAATCCTGACCTTGTTTTACTTGGCATAAACTAACCTTTCAGTAAAAAAGGAAAAACAAAAAAACCCTGTTTTTAATACCCTGGTTAAAAGTAGGAGGGGTGGAAAATAAACTTGTAGAAATCCCTACAACAGTTCAACAAAACATCAGCATTGTAGTCAGAAGGATTGCATTAATTTTGTTACAGGCACATATGTATTCTTTTACCTGAGACCAACTAAATAGGACATGTTGATTTGATTTGTCTTTTACTAAATGGTTCGGGTAATGTAACATGTGAAGACCAACATATTTGGTGATTCTTTTATTTAAATCACCTTATTGGTGGCTCATGCAACTCATCACAATCCATACACACATTCATTGTGTCAAGCACATTTGTACATTTGTTGGCATCATTTCCAAAACATTTTCTTTATACTTGAGGTCTTAGTCTCAGCTTCTCATTTTCCCCTGCTCCATTTTTCCTCCCTTATGAACCCTTGATAATTTATAAATTATTATTTTCTCATGTCTTACACATATTTGGTGATTTTTAACTTATTTTTCTGAAAAAAATAGTACATGCTGAAGAAAATAGATTATATATTTTAATATCTTTATCATGATTTTAATGGCAAGTCTGTAATTACAACTTGGAAAAGTTATAAGCCATAGACTTTAAACTACATTGTGGTAAATTATAACAAAATTTGGTCATTTTAATCATTTTAAGTGTAAACTCAGTGACATTCATTACATTCACTATGTTGTGCAAACAATACCTCTAATTCCAAAAGTTTTCAACACCCCAAATAGAAGAAACCCAGTACCCTTAAGTAAAAATTTCCATTTCTTCCTCCCTCAAGGTCTCATAACTCTTGTTGATGCATTTGCTCAATCTAGATATGTAATGGGACTAAAATTAGTTTTAGTCCCACTTACATAAAAAATACATGTTTAGTCCCACTTACATATCATTGATGCATTTGCTCTCATTGATGCATTTGCTCAATCTAAATAGGTAAGTGGGACTAAAAATAGTTTGACATATATAAACTTTTAAAAATAACATGTTAAAATAGTGATGTGATTTTAACTTGCCTGAAAACTATTTGTTAGGGTTTAATTAAGTTTATACGTAAATGTAAAATCATTGACATTTGAGGAGTTTCTCCAGTTAAATTGATATAGTATAATGTGTGCATATTATATGCGTACTGTATGTTTTAAAACAAGTATAGAGACCAGCAAACAGGGTTTTGCAGTTGCTATATAACGTCTCTTTTGTAGTCCTGAGTCAGCCTACAGACTCTATACTTAACACAATGTCAGTTCATATTCACTGCCTTGGTGAAGATTTGGAGATTTGGAGAGTCAAAAACCCTAAGGTATAGTTCTTTGCTGCCAGTCACTATGAGTCAGAATCAAGTTGATGATGAAAGACTTTTTAAAAAAATGCAATTCATAAACATCTGCTATCTGGGTTTTGTTAAGCAATGATTATAAATAAGTTCTCTGTAATGTGGTTTAGAGCCTTTTAAAGTCAGTGATAACATTGTAGGACTACCCTTTTTTGCTACATATTTTTACATAGTTGTAAAGCTTAGAAGCATTTTAATTAAATACACTTTCAAGGAATGATTGATTTAGTACACTCGTAATAAGCCATCAATAAAATACTGTGAAATTTTAGTTTAAAAATTATAAAAGTATAGCTGTAGAATTCATTACTGTCTGTAGCATTGCCAACTGAAATTTGAAGGAAGTAATAATAAGGAAAATATTACCAAAAGTGTCCAATCTATTTCATAATTCTTTTCACAGATTCTCCTTGTGGTTATGCCCCCTTTTTCCATCCTGCAGTCCAATCCTTGGAGGCAGGGAGGAGTGCTTTCTACTAAGGAAACAGACTATTGAATAATTAGCTCAGACTCCTGAATGTTTCTTGAGTCTAAAACATTAGTCCATGTTAATGCATCTGGATCCCAAAGCCAAATGCGTATTTCTCATTTATCTGTAGCATAATCTGTTAACGCTTTGCTGTAACTTTATTGTATACTCAAGACAGGGAATTATTAAGTATATAAACAGTTAAGTTGTAGTAGCAGTATGAAAATGTTTGCTCTACTGTTAAATGAATATCCTGTTTTCTGGATAGCATTAATTTTAAAACAGTTTACAACACTGTGCAGTGTCTTTCATGGTGTATTTAGGAAATGAGTTAGTACCGTTGAGATTGGTTTCTATGAATATGCGTATAGAAATAATTTCTTTTAGAGGGGTCTAAGCAAGGCTCCATCTCTGAATGGTGGTTAAGAATGTCCCAAATGTCCAACTTTTCCAAACACTGCTGCACCATGCCATCATCTTTGATAGCAACCGCTTTTCTTTCTCAGCACTCTCTTAGCACCCTGATAAACACCCACTGCCGTTGAGTTAATTCAACCTTTTGATTGGCTCCTTAGTGTGTCTGAGGTGTTCTGTACACCTTTACAGGAGCAGAAAGTGTCTTCCTTCTCCTTCAGAATAGATAGTTTGAACCACTGACCTTGTGTTTAGCAGTACCATTCTGTCACCCTCTAGTTTTTAGGATTCTCTTAATTCTTTGTAATGTGTGTCATATAACTCACCAGGAAGGAAATGCCTCACATAGTTGTAGAGATTGACAAGTCACAGATTCCTGGGGTAAATGTAAGTTTGGAGGCCTTTTCCAATCAGTGCAACTACAGGGACTGGTAAACCAAAATTAGCAGGTCAGATGACTGGCTACAGGACTTTGGAAGGTAGCAAATTAGGTCAGTTGATAGGCTACTGGATCAAATAGAATTAGAGGTCAGATATAAAGACAGGATAGATGCCGGATCAGAGCATCCAGAGCAGGGAAAGAATTTTGCCCAACATTCCTACATTTTGGATACAGGCCACACCCTTAAGGAAAATAAGTGCATTGATGACGAGTTTTAGACCCTCTACTGAGATGATAAATCCAGCTACATTCCATTCTAATGCACATAATAGACAATTCAATATGACAACTATGGGCATAGAACCTAGGATTTATATAGTACATTGCAAAATACAGGACTGTAGCTAGAAGAGCCATATTAAGTAATATATTGCAACGTAAAATTAAAGACTAACATATCTAGGACAGACTTTACACTATTAAAAATGCCCAACATTAAATTACCAGTCATGATTGAAAGAAACCATATCACATTCTTAATAAAGCTAAATTTGGGGCATAGCTGAAATTAAGTTATTTTATGAGACTGCTATTATTATTAATTACAAACTAGAGATCCCTTCAATATTTTTATGCAAAACAAAGGAACTATGAGGCCAAAATTTCAATTAGTTTAATTAGACCTTAATTTTTATTCTAGAATATGAGTCATTCTGTACATACATGGATAAAAAGCTTTATAATTAACTAGACATTTAATCGTCAGAACAATGGGCGAATTGAATTTTGTCTTGCAAAGGAAACTGCAATTTTCTGTAATCAGAATACTCTTATTGAGAATAATATCTGGCTTTTGGTGAATACGTCTTGATTTCATGGCTCACTAAGGTTAATACTAGTAAAATGATTATAAAGGAAATTTCCTTAAATTGTTCTTAGTTATTTTTGATAAATTTGAGTTTGAACCTGCTTGAAACAGAACCAAATCCCCAGAACCCTTGACTGCTATAATAAAGACTAGAGTAGAACTGTTGCCGTAGGTTTCCAGTATTAGAATCTTTGCATTTTTATTTTTTAAACTTTTTATTCTGCAATTAGGTGAAGATTTACAGAGTAGATACCCAGTTTTGCATTCAAAAGTTCATGCACTTTTTTTTTTCTTTTTGGTTTTTTGGGCATCACTGCCCTCTGGTGGTGGGAGTAGGAGACCCAACCTTTGCTCCTGTGGAGCCGCTGCTGGAATTGAACCTCCATCCCATTGGGCCGCAGCCCCGCGCACAACCATTTTGCCACCGGGGCCCATCCCCTCATGCACATTTTTTTTTCAACTCCCCATCACACTTGCTTCAGTGTACCATCCTTTATTGTACTTCTTCCTTGTATTTCCTCTTTCCAGTCCTCCTCCCATGGTCTTTTGAATTTTGGCCTTGGATAAATGCTGCCCTTTTGATTGATTATGCTAACATGGGGTGGATTCAGTTCCAAACCTGGCGGCTGACTATGGACCATAGTGTTGAGGTTCCCACCAGTCTTGTTTGACCTGACCAATTAGATTTTCATTTTGAGTTTCATTCCTCGTTTTTCTCCCACACTATCCATAGGGTCACTGTGAGTCAGAATTAACTCAATTGCAGTGAGCTTTAAGTGATCTAAGACATGGTTTGTAGTGGTAGCTACCATGTGATTCTTCTGATCACAGGATCTATAAGGCCATTGAACTAATTGTTTCCATATGTCTTTTGATTTTTATCACTCTTCTTTCCTCCAGACAGGGAAAGACCAATAGTTGCACTTTAAATGGCTGCTAAAAAGCTTTTAAGATGCCAGTTGCTACTCACTGAAATAGAACATAGAGCATTGTTTCTGTGAAATATGATGCTCGTCTTTTTAGAAGCAGATTACCAGATCCCTTCTCCCACAAATCAACTGGAGGGTTCCAACCATGGACCTTTTTTATCTTAGCAGCTGAGCAGTTAGACCACTGTATCACCAGCATTCTTTTGAAAAGAGAAAGGAACGGTACATGTTTTATCACTCTTTCAAATGTTTTGTCCAAGCGTTTTCGTAGAACTCAGGCTAATTGAACTCGGGTCTTAACTCCTCCACTCACTTTCATTCTTCTTTGGTTGTTGGTATACTTTAGCTCCTGTGATTGTCATAAACTATTCTTTTTCTGTCAGTGGTATTAGGCATCTTTCCTTATCATGCTAGAGCCATTAAAGTCATTTTCTTTTTTTTTATATATCCTTTTTTTGGGCGGGGGGTAACACTGCCTCTGTTGGTCGTGGGTGCTACCCAGTGCTGCTCTTGAGAGCCGCTGCTGGATTTGAACCGCCAAGCCCGTGGGCCACAGTCCCGCACTCAACCACTTAGACCACCGGGGCTCAGCCCTAAAGCCATTTTCAAAAACAAAAACAAAAAGTCATTTTCACTTTTTGTTTTCTTTGACAATGTGTATCAGATAACATTTTTTTATTTCCATTTTAACCTTTAAGTTTTTTAATCTAATGGTTAGAAAATCTTGCAGCTTCCAACCAGTCACCTTTTTTCCAGTTTGTCAGTTTGTTTGATACAATAAGCTGCTATCAAACAGTTTAGGAAATAGACACTCCCCC
>PVJH01027813.1:0-14758 GCA_004026705.1 Nesogale talazaci
GGAGAATACTGTCACCATGCCTGATACATACACTGTGAGAAACGGACACCAAGTTAAGGGCACACTCAGTAAAAGGTTTGGCCACAGCCCAAAGATCCGTCAAAAGAGATACCAGGTTAAGGACAAACTGAGCAGTCAGAGATCCCCACAGCTCACACTGGCACACAAGGAGACGTAGGTTTCTTTCTGACACTGAGTAGAAGGTTTTTTTTTTGGTTTTTTTAGTTTTGTTTTTTGGGCATCACTGCCCTCAGGTGGTGGGAGTAGGAGGCCCAGCCTTTGCTCTGTGGCGCTGGAACCAAACCTCCATCCCAGTGGGCCGCAGTCCCGCGCACAACCACTACGCCACCGGGGCTCAGCCCGAGTAGAAGGTTTTTACTGCATCTCATGTGCATGCCTGGGGTCCCGGGCACCATGTTTCCGATACACGGAGTGATAGGCCTTTACCACATGTGACACAGACACACACTCGACTCATACCCGTTTTCTGACACCTGAGGCACAGGCTTTCAGCATATCTGATATACATACATTGAAACCCAGACACCAAGTTGATAACATACTCTGTCAAAGGTGTGAGTGTGGCCCAGAGACCAGTCAGGAAGATGAGCAGCCCGAGTTTCCCACGTCTCACACAGGCACACAGGGAGACACACAGTTTTCCTCAGACTTTGAATAGAAGGGGGTTACGACACATCCTGTTAATACACTGGATATGCGGATACCGTGTTTCTGCACACAGAGTCGTAGTCCTTTACCACATGTGACCCAGGCACACATGGACTGAGAGCAGGCTGCTGACACTCTGTGTAGAAGTTTTTGCATGTCTCGGGTGTAATAGCTTGAGACGCACACAGCATTTTTCTGCCCCCTTCAGTAGAAGTACTTTAACCGTGTGAAACCGGGCACAGAGGAGAAGGACCCCATCCTCTGACACACTGAATCGTAGGCCGTTCCCACATGTGATACAGACCCCCCAGTTGCCAATCCCATTGGATTGGTACTCTGCGGAGAGGCATTCACCAGGTCTGACAGGTGTACACTGAAAGAGGGACACCATAGTAGTGACACTTTAGTCAATATTTTTCTGTGGCCCCAAGACTCACCAAAAGGAGACTCCAGATGTCTGACAGTGAGGAGCAGGAGTCTCCCACGGGCACACAGGGAGACATGATTTTTCTGAGACTCTGTGTTGAGGGCTGTTACCACATGTCATGCAGATTCATGGGGATGCAGATCCCATGGTGATGACACACAGAGTAGTGGGTCTTTACAGCATGTGACACAGACACGCATGGAGACAGATACCAGTCTTCGGACACTCTGAGAGGAAGGCCTTTACCACATCCCATGTAAGTGCATGGGGACACAGACACCACGTTTCTGATACACAGAGTGGTAGGTCTTTACCCCAGGTGACACACACACAGACTGAAGAGTCTTTTGGGATTTTTTTTGACCGAAAAATTTTAAGCCCATCTCATGTACAATCACTTGAGCTATGACAGTATTTTTTTTGGCCTTCTATAGAAAGGGTTTAGACACTGTCACACACATACAAAACAGACACCATGTTTCTGACACACTGAGCTATGGTCCTTTACCACGGAAAGAGCAGACTTGCATATGTTCTGATCCTCTTTAAATGACGGTCTGAGAGTAAATCTGTAATCATGTCTGATGTACGCACATTGAAAGAGACACACGGAGTTAATGACACACTCATTGGGATATTTTTTCTGACACCCAATGAACCATAAATAGGTGACACTAGGTTTCTGACCAATTGAGCACCTGATGTTTCCCGGATCTCATACGGACACACAGGGCGTCATTTCATTTCACTGACACTCTCACTAGATTGCATTTGCAGCATCTCATGTGGATGCATGGGGATACAGGCACCGTGTTTCTGATGCACAGAGTAGTAGCCCTCTTCCCCAGGTGAGTGAAGAGTTTTTAACACTTCTCACAAACACCGACTTGAGATACACACAGTATTTTTTCAAATTTCTGTAGACCTATTTTAAATACTGTGACACAGATACATAGATGAGAAAGACACCATGTTTCTGACACACTAAACAATGGTTCATTACTACGGAAAGAGCAGATTTACACATAATCTGATCCTCCGTAAGTGACAGCCTGAGAGGAAGGCTATCCCAATGTCTGATGTACACACCTTGAAGGACACACACCTAGTTGATGCACACTTAATGGAACATTTTCCCCAGACTAGTCAATAGAAGACAGTAGGTTTCTGACAAATTGAGGATCCAGAGTTTCCCACATCTCCTACGGGCACACAGGGAGTCATATGGTTTTACTGTCACTCAGAGTAGAAGGTCTTTACCGCATCTCATGTGAATGCATGGGGTTACAGACACCACGTCTCTGATGCACAGAGTAGCGGATATTTACCCTAGGTGACAAGCACATAGACTGAAGAGTTTCAATCACTTTTCACGTACAATGACTTGAGATACAGGCAATATTTTTTTTTGCCACATTCAGTAGAAAGGGTGTCACGACTGTGACCCACATGCACAGAACACACACACAGCATGTTTCAGAAACGCTGAGCTCGGGTCCCTTACCATGCAAGGAGAAGACTCACATGTATTTTGATCCTTTTTAGTGACAATCTGAAAGGATGTCTATAATCATATCTGATGTATTCACACTGAAAGACACACCCCAAGTGTCCTTAGACACAATCAATGGAATATTTGTCTGAGACTGGTCAACAAACAACAATAGGTTTCTGACAAAGTGAGGGACTTGTGTTTCCCACATCTCGTGAGGACACACAGGAAATCATATGGTGTTACTGGCACTCTGAATGGAAGGCCTTTACCGCATCTCATGGGGATACCGGCACCATGTATCTGATGCACAGAGTGGTAGGTCTTTACCCCAGATGACACACACACAGACTGAGGAGTTGTAATCACGTGTGATGTACAATGACCTGAGATACAGACAATATTTTTTTGCCACATTCAGTAGAAAGGGTGTAACCACTGTGACCCACATGCACAGAAGAGACAGACACCATGTTTCTGATACCATGAGCTACGGTCTCTTACCACGCAAGGGCAGACTCACATGTATTCTGACCCTCTTTTGACAGTCTGATAGGAAGGCTATAACTATGTCTGATGTATACTCACTGAAACACACACACCGACTTAATGATACACTCAATGGATGAATTGTCTCAGGACCATAGACTGGTAAACAGAAGACACTGGGATTCACAGACATAGATGGAAGAGTTTTCCACTAGTGTCCCACAATTACTAGGGATACAGACAGTATTTTTTGGTGACATAAAATAAAGATATTTGACCACTGTGACACACATGCACAGAAGACTGCTGGAGAGAAAACACTAGTTTTCTGACAAATTGCAGATCCAGAATTTCTTACATATGGTATGTGCACTGAGGGCCTCATGTGGTTTTCCTGACACTCTGAGTAGAAGGCCTTTACCGCGTTTCATGCACAATGTTTCTGATGCGCAGAATAATAGGTCTTTACCCCCGGTGACGCACACATAGAGTGAATACCATTTAACACTTCTCACAAGCAATGACTTGAGATACACACAGTATTTTTTACAACCTTCCGTAGATCTATTTTAAATACTGTGACACAGATACATAGATGAGAAAGATGCCATGTTTCTGACACACTAAGCAATGGTTCCTCACCACAGAAAGAGCAGACTCACATACGTTCTGATCCTCTTTCAGTGACAGTCTGAGAGGAAAGATATCACCATGTCTGATGTGTACACACTGAAGGACACACACCTCATTAATGCACACATACAAAACTTTTCCCCAGACTACAGACTAGTCAATAGAAGACACTAGGTTTCTGACAAATTGAGGATCCAGAGTTTCCCACATCTCCTACGCGCACACAGGGAGTCATATGGTTTTACTGACACTCTGAGGAGAAGGACTTTAGCGCATCTCATGTGAATTCCTGGGGAGACAGGCACCCTGTCTTTGATGAGCAGAGTAGGAGGTCTTTACCCCAGGTGACACACACACAGACTGAAGGGTTTTTGGCGCTTGTAACTTACAATGACTTGCCATACAGACAGTATTATTTTGGCGCCTTCAGTAGAAAGGGTGTAACCACTGTGGCACTGATGCTCAGAACAGACAGGCACCCTTTTTCTGACCCACTGAGCTGTGGTCTCTTACCAAGCAAGGGCAGATTCACATGTATTCTGATCCTCTTTAGTGACAGAGAGGAAGGCTGTAACTGAGTCCGGTGTACACACACTCAGAGACACACACCGGGTCAATGACACACTCAACGGAACATACGCATAGACTCAAGAGTTTTTCGAACTTGACTTACAATGACTTGCGATACAGATAGCATTTTTTTTTGTAACCTTAAGTAGGCGCATATTAACCACTGTGACACAGATGCACAGAAGAGACAGGCACCATGTTTCTGACCCACTAACTGTGGTACTTTACCTAAGAAGGAGCAGACTGACACATATTCCGATCTTCTTTAAGTGACAGTCTGAGGGGAAGACTTTAATCATATGTGATGTACACAAACTGAAAACCACGCAGCGAGTTATTGACACACTCATGGAAGACTTACTTGAGACCAAAGACTGGTAAACAGGAGATAGTAGGATTCCAACAATTTGAGGAATTGCATTTTCCACATTTCATAAGGTTTCACTGGGCATCATATGGTTTTTCTGACACCTCCAGAAGAAACCCTTTAATAAATCTAATGTGAATGCATGGGGACACAGGCACCATGTCTCTGATGCACGGACTTGTTGGTCTTTATACCAGGTGACACACTCATAGACTGAAGAGTTTTAATCATGTCTGACATACAATGACTTCAGATACAGGCAGTATTTTTGTGCCACTTTAAGTAGAAACAGTGTAATCACTGTGACACAGATGCACAGAAGAGACAGAGGCCATGTTTCTGACACACTGATCCCATACCTCACAAGTAGCAGAGTCCCATGTATTTTGGTCATCTTTTGTGACAGTCTGAGAGCAGAGCTATAATCATGTCTCATATAGACAGACTGAAGTTACCCACCAAGGTAAGAACATACTCAATGGAAGGTTGTTTGAGACCCAAAGATCGGTCAACAGTAGACTCCAGGTTTCTGACAATTTGAGGATCTTGTGTTTCCCACAACTCCTAAGGGCACACAGGGAGTCAGATGGTTTTACTGTGACTCTGAGAAGAAAGTCTTTAGCACATCTCACGTGAGTGCACGGGGATATAGGGACCACGTCTCTGATGCACAGAGCATTAGGTCTTTATACCAGGTGACACGCTCATAGACTAAAGAGTTTTAAGCACGTCTGACGTGCAATGAATTGAGAGACAGTATGTCAGTAGAAAGGGTTTAACCACTATGACACAGATGCACAGAAGAGATAGGCACCATATTCCTGACCCACTGAGCTCTGGTCCCTTACCAAGAAAGGATAGACTCACATGTAGTCCCATCTTTTTTAGGGACAGTCTGATAGGAAGGCTATAGCTATGTCTGATGTTTACCCACTGAAACACACATACCGCATTAACGATACACTCAATGTATGAATTGTCTGAGAACCACAGACTGGTAAACAGAAGACACTAGGTGTCACACACATAGACTAAAGAGTTTTCACACTAGTGACCTACTAGAGATATGGACAGTATTTTTTTGTAGCATAAAATAAATGTACTTTAACCTCTGTGACACACATGCACAGAAGAGACAGACACCATGTTTCTGACACAGAGCTACGGTCCCTTAACACACAAGGAGCAGACTCACATATATCTTGATTCTCTTTAGTGACAGACTGAGAGGAAGGTTATAATGATGTGATATATAAACACTGAAGACACACACTGAGTTAATGACACTCGATGGAAGATCTGCATGAGACCCAAAGACCAGTAAAAAGGAGACACTAGGTTTCTGACAAATTCAGGAAATGGTGTTTTCCACATCTCATATGGGAAAACAGGGAGACGGATGGTTTCCTGACACTCATGTCCTATGAATGCATGGGGATACAGACACCATGTTTCTGATGCACAGAGTAACACACGTCATGTAACACACACAAAGAGTGAAGAATTTTGACACTTTTCACATACAATGACTTGAGATTCGGACAGTATTTTTTTTTTTTTTGCAAACTTCCGTAGGCACAGATGCACAGAAGAGATAGACACCACATTTCTGACACACGGATCTGTGGTCCTTTACCATGGAAGGAGCAGATGCCCGTAGATCCCGATGCTCTTCAACTGACACTCTGAGAGTAAATCTGTAATCATGTCTGATGGACACACATTGAAAGACACACACCGGGCCTGAGCCCTGGTGGCGTAGTGGTTGTGCGCGGGACTGCGGCCCACTGGGACGGAGGTTCAATTCCAGCAGTGGGGCTGGGCCTCCTACTCCCACCACCGGAGAGCAGTGATACCCCCCCCCCCCAAAAAAAAAAAGGAAAAAAAAGACACACACCAAGGTAAGGACACTCTCTTTGGGGCATTTTTGTGACACTCAGTGAACCATAAACAGATGACACTAGGTTTCTGACAAATTGAGGACCTGATGTTTCACGGACACACAGGGCATCGTTTGGTTTTACTGACACTTTCATTAAGTTGCATTTGCAGCATCTCATGTGGATGCACAGGGACACAGGCACCGTGTTCCTGATGCACAGAGTAGTAGGCCTCTACTCCAGGTGACACACACACAGAGTGAAGAATTTTTAACACTTCTCACAAACACTGACTTGAGATAAACAGTATTGTTTACAACCTTCCGCAGGCCTATTCTAAATACTGTGACACAGATACATAGATGAGAAAGGCGCCATGTTTCTGACACACTAAGCAATGGTTCCTCACCAGAGAAAGAGCAGACTCACATATATTCTGGTCCTCTTTCAGTGACAGTCTGAGAGGGAGGCTCTCACCATGTCTGATGTACACCCACTGAAGAACACACACCTGATTAATGCACACATAATGGAAAATTTTTCCCAGACTACAGACTAGTCAATAGAAGACACTAGGTTTCTGACAAATTGAGAATCCAGAGTTTCCCACATCTCATACGTGCACACAGGGAGTCATATGGTTTTACTGACACTCTGAGGAGAAGGACTTTAGCGCATCTCACGTGAGTGCACGGGGACACAGGCACCACGTCTCTGATGAACAGAGCTCTAGGTCTTTACACCAGGTGACACACTCATACACTAAAGAGTTTTAAGCATGGCTGTTGTACAATGACTTGAGATACGGACAGAATTTATTTTCTACCTGCAGTAGAAAGGGTTTTACCACTGTAACACATCTGCGCAGAAGAGACAGGCACCATGTTTCCGACCCACTGAGCAACTATCCCTTACCAAAGATGGAAGACTCACATGTATTCCGATCTTCTTTGTTTTTGGGAGGGGGCGCATCACTGCCCTCTGGTGGCCATGGGAGCTACCCAGCGCTGCTCCTGAGAGCCACCGCTGCATTTGAACCGCCAAGCCCACGGGCTGCAGTCCCGCACTCAACCACTTACACCACCGGGGCTCAGCCAGTATTCCGATCTTCTTAATCACAGACTCACAGGAAGGTTATAAATATGGCTGGTGTATACACACTGGTAGGCACACACCAAGGTAATGATACACTTATTAGGAGATTTCTCTGAGATGCAACGACCACTCAACAGAAGACATTAGGTTTCTGACAAATTGAGGATCCAAAGTTTTCCACATCTCATACAGGCTCACAGGGAGTCATGTGGTGTTACTGACACTGAGTGGAAGACCTTTACCACATCTCATGTGAATGCATGGGGATACAGGCACCAAGTCTCTGTTGCACAGAGTAGTGGGTCTTTACCCCAGGTGACACACACATAGACTGAAGAGTTTTAATCACGTGTGATGTACAATAACCTGAGATACAGACAATATATTTTTGCCACATTTAGTGGAAAGGATGTAACCACTGTGACCCACATGCACAGAACAGACAGACACCATTATTTCAGGCACACTGAGCTACGGTCCCTTACCACGCAAAGAGCAGACTCGCATCTATTTTGTTTCTCTTTAGTGACAGCCTGAGAGGATGGCTATAACCATGTCTGATGTGAACACGCTGAAAGACACACACTGAGGTAAGGACACGCTCAATGGAAGATTTTTCCGAGACCCAAAGACCACTCAGCAGAAGATGCCAAGTTTCTCCCAGTTTGAGGATCTTATGTTTTCCAAAGCTCATAAGGATATACAGGGAGTCCTATGGTTTCACTGAAATTCTGAGAAGGTCCTTAGGGCATCTCATGTGACTTCCTGGGGATACAGGCACCATGTCTCTGATGCACAGAGTAGTAGGTCTTTACTCCAGGTGACACACTCATAGACTGAAGAGTTTTATGCAGGTCTCACACAAAATGACTTGAGAGACAATATTTTTTAGCCACAGTAGAAAGGTATAACCACTGTGACACACATGCACAGAAGAAACAGACACCATGTTTCTGATAAGCTTGCCTTATCACGCAAGGGCAGACTGACATGTATTCTGATCCTCTTCTGAGTCTTATAGGAAGACTATAACCATGTCTGATGTATACTCACTGAAACACACACACCGACTTAATGATACATTCCACGGATGAATTGTCTCAGAACCATAGACTGGTAAACAGAAGACACTAGGTTTCACACACATAGACGGAAAAGTTTTCCACTAGTATCCTACAATTACTAGGGATACAGACAGAATTTTTTGGTAACATAAAGATATTTCGACCACATGCACAGGAAACTACTTAAGAGTTGACACTAACTTTCTGACAAATTGAGGATTCAGAATTTCTCACCTATGATATGTGTACTCAGGGCCTCATGTGGTTTTTCTGACACTCTGAGTAGAAGGCCTTTACCACGTCTCATGTACAATGTTTCTGATGAACAGAATAAAAATCTTCACCCCAGCTGATACACACATAGAGTGACGAGTATTTAGCACTTCTCACAAACAATGACTTTAGATACAGGCAGTATTTTTTTTTTTGGCATCACTGCCCTGGTGGTGGGAGTAGGAGGCTCAGCCTTTGCTCCTGTGAGCTGGAATTAAACCTTCATCCCAGTGGGCCACAGTCCCATGCACAACCACTACGCCACCGGAGCTCAGCCCACAGGCAGTATTTTTTTGCAACCTTCTGTAGACCTAATTCATCCACTGTGATACAGATGCACAGAAGAGACAGACACCATGTTTCTGACACACAGAGATATTGTCCATTACCATGGAAGGAACAGACTCTCCTATAATCTGATCCTCCTTAATTGACAATGTGAGAGGAAGCCTATAACCACGTCTGATGTGTGCACACTGAAAGTCACACACTGAGTTAATGACACACTCAATGGAAGATTTGTCGGAGACCCAACGACCAGTTAAGACACTAGGTGACTGAGAAATTGAAGATCCAGAGTTTCCCACATATCATATTCACCCCCAGAGAGGCACGTAGTTCAAGTGACACTCTGAGAAGAAGGCCTTTACCACATGTCATGTGAATGCATGAGGATACAGGCACCATGATTCTAATGCATAGATGATTAGGTCTTTACCCCTGGTGACACACACAGAGATGAAGAATTTTAAGCCCATCTCATTTAGAATCACTTGAGATACAGGCAGTATTTTTTTACCACCTTCAGTAGATGGGGGTTAAGCACTGTCACACATGCACAGGAAAGACAGACACCAGTTTTCTGACACACGGAGCTATGGTCCTTTACCTCAGTACAAGCAGATGAATATATTTTTAGGTCCCCCTTTAGGCACAGTCTGAGAAAAAGGCCTTAAACATGTCTGATGTGTACACCCTGAAAGACACACACCTAGTTAATGACACACTAAATGAAAAATTTGTCCATGACCCCAACACTGGTCAATAGAAGACACAATTTGAGCATCTGGATTTTTCCACATATGATATGGGTTTCCAGAAGTCATATGGTGTTACTGACACGCTGAGTGGAAGGCCTTTACCGCATCTCATGTGAATGCATGGGGATACAGAGACCAGGTTTCTGATGCACAGAGCAGTGGGTCTTTACCCTAGTTGACACACTCATAGACTGGAGTGTTTTTCGCACTTGGGAAGTACAATGACTTTAGAAACACAGTGTTTTTTTACATCTTTGAATAGAAGTATGTTTTGTTTTTGGGGGGACATCAAGATAGAAGTATTTTAACCACAATGACACATGTTCCCAGAAGAGACAGTCACCATGTTTCTGACACACTGAACTTGGTTTCCACATAAAGCCAGGACAGACACATATATATTCCAATCCTCTTTATGACAGTCTGAGAGGAAACGTGTCTGATGTATATACACTGAAAGACACACACCGAGGTAAGGACACACTCAATGGATGATGTGTCTGAAGACCAAAGACCACTCAACAGAAGACACCAAATTTCAGACAAATTGAGTAACTGGTGTTTCCCACATCTCATGCGGCCACACTGGAAAACATACGGTGTTACAGGCACTCTGTGTAGAAGGACTTTCCTGCACCTCATGTGCATGCATAGGGATACAGGTACCATGTTTCTGGTGCACAGAGTAGTAGGCCTCTACCCCAGGTGAGTGAAGAGTTTTTAACACTTCTCACAGATACTGACTTGAGATACACACAGTATTTTTTACAACCTTCCGTAGATCTATTTTAAATACGGTGACCCAGATACATAGATGAGAAAGTCGCCATGTTTCTGAGACACTAAGCAATGGTTCCTCACCATGGAAAGAGCAGACTCACATACGTTCTGATCCTCTTTCAGTGACAGTCTTAGAGGAAGGCTAACACCATGTCTGATGTGTACACACTCAAGGACACACACCTCATTAATGCACACTTAATGGAAAATTTTCCCCCAGACTACAGACTAGTTCATAGAAGACACCAGGTTTCTGGCAAATTGAGGATTCAGAGTTCCCCACATCTCATACGTGCACACAGGGAGTCATATGGTTTTACTGACATGGAGGAGAAGGACTTTAGCACATTCCATGTGAATGCATGGGGATACAGACACCACGTCTCTGATGCATAGAGCTATAAGTCTTTGCACCGGGTAACAGACTCATAGACTAAAGAGTTTTTTGTTTTTCTTTTTCAATATATACATTTTGCTTTATTTAATTCATTACAATTTCCTCAGTGCAGCATGGTGCCTCCACCCTTCACATAGTCTTTTTTCCCAGTCCTTCAGAAGTATTCCCCTGAGCAAATGCAGCCCCTGATCTCAGGTGGTTGGTTATTCTGAGGGGTACATCCCTTATTAACTAGTACTATTGTTCTCCTTTGAGGATATTTTTCTTTTAAGCTGAAAATGCCCTGATTTTTCAAATATGATAAATCAAATGTTTCTTAAGCATAATTTTAAATATTTTATTGTGAAAGTTTACACTATAAACTCAGATCCCATTTAACAATTTTTATATAGATGTTAATGTGATGTTGGTTACAGTTTTCACGGTATATTGGCATTCTTATCATTTCAATTTTGTTGTTCTGTTTCCATTCATCTAGTTTCCCTCCCCCTTTTTTAAAGTTTTTTTTTTTTTATTAAATCATCTTTTGGGGGGCTCATGCATCGTTTTTCACAATACAGACCAGTCAAGGTGCAGCCGGGCAGTGAGGATGCATACAAGTTTCCTCTAGTCCCTGAAGCCTTCCTCCCCCCAACCATCATGGTCCCAACTCTACCTTATAAATCTGGATGGACTGGAGAAGGTACAGTGGTGGAGAGGGGAGCTGGAGATATGGGGAAACCAGGATGGAGGAGCCCCTTCGGGCCAGATTGGAGCTGCTGGATGGGTGGAGAGAAGGTGGGGTAGAGAGACGGAACCAACTGCAAGGATATACACATAAGCTTCTACTGGAAGGACGGGCATCAAAGGAATGGGTTGGGGGAGAGGTTAGGTGGTGTAAGATATGACAGAACAATAATAATTTGTAAAGTATTGAGGGTTGGTGGGAAGGAGAGAGCAGGGGAAGAGGATAAAGGATGGAAAAGCTGATACTGGGGCTCAAGGGGAAAGGCGGATGATTGAGAACAGTAATAGCAGACGAAAGAGTTTTAAGCTCGTCTGACGTACAGTGACTTGAGAGACAGACAGTATTTCTTTTCCAACTTTAGTTGAATCGGTTTTGCCACTGTGACACACATGCGCAGATGAGACAGGCACCGTGTTTCTGACCCATGGAGCTGTTGTCCCTTACCAAGGAAGGGCGGACTCCCACATATTCCTATTCTCTTTAGTCACAGAATGAATGGAAGGTTGTAACTGTGTGTGATGTACACACCTTGGAAGACACACACTGAGGTAATAACACACTTACTTGAAGGTTTGTCCAAGACCCAATGATCACTCAACAGAAGACACTAGCTTGCTGACAAATTGAAGAGCCAGAGTTTCCCACATCTCATACGGTCTCACAGGGAGTCATATGGGTTTGCTGACACTGAGTGGAAGGCCTTGACCGCATCTCATGTGAACGCATGGGGATACAGGCACCATGTTTCTGATACACAGAGCAGTAGGTCTTTACCCCAGGTCACACACACATAGATTGGAGAGTTTTAAGCATGTGTCACGTACAGTGACTTGAGATACACACAGGTTGTTTTTTTTTTTTCCACCTTTAGTAGAAGGGGTTTAACCCCTGAGACCCGCATGCACAGAAGAGACACCATGTTTCTGACCCACTGAGCTCTGGTCCTTTGTCATGGAAGGAGCAGACTGACATACATTCAGATCCTCTTTAAGTGACAGTCTAAGAGGAAGGCTATCACCATGTCTGATGTATACACACTGAAACATACACACTGAGTTAATGACATACTCAAGGGAATATTTGTCTGAGACCCAAAGACCAGTCAACAGATGACACTAGGTTTCTGACAAATTGAGGATCTGATATTTCCCACATCTCATACAGGCACAGAGGGAGTCATATGGTTTTACTGACATTCTCAGTCGAAGGTTGTTTTTTTTTTTAACCGCATCCCATGAAGCACATGGTAATACTGACACTATGATTTTGGTACAGGGAATAGTAGGTCTTTATCACATGTGACAAGGCACACAGTAGACTGATACCCATTTTCTCTACTCAGAGGAGAGGTTTTCGAATGTGTCAAGTCTAATCCATTAAGAAAAAGACATCATTTTTCTGCCATCCTTTGTTGAAGTGTCTTAACCCGTGTGACACAGATGCACACAGGAGACAAACACCATGTTTCTGACACACTGAGTGGTCGGCCTTTTTCATAGGAGGCAGAGACCAACATATAGGTGATCCCCTTTTACTGACACTCTGAGTAGAAGGCTGTCACCTTCCGATGTATACACTGTGAAAGATGGACACCACTTTAATGGCACACTCAAAGTTTTAATCATGACCCAAAGACCCGTCAACAGGAGACTTGATGTTTCTGACAAATTGAGCAGTCGGAGTTTCCCATTTCTCATACGGGCAAACAGGGAAATAGTCCCCTTTTTTTTTTGACACTCTGAGTAAGATTTTACTGCATCTCATGTGAATGCATGAGCATATAGACACCATGTTTCTGATACAGAGAAAAATAGGTTTTTTACCCCATGTGACACACACAGAGTCTGAAGGTGTTCTAGCATGTTTCACGTATCATGACTTGAGATACTGGTAGTATTTTTCTATCACCCTCGGTTGAAGGGTTTTAACCACTGTGACCCAGAAGCACAGAAGAGACAGACTCCATGTTTCTGACACACATAGCCAGTAGGTCTTTAACATGCAAGGCATAGATGCTTATTAGGTGGTTACTCGTTAACTGACACTGAGGGGAAGGCTCTCACCACGTCTGATGAACACACTCTGAAAGACCGACACCAAGTTAATGACACACTCAATTGAAGGTTTGTCTGAGCCCCAAAGACCGGTCAAGAGGAGGCACCAGGTGTCTGACAAATTGAGGAGCCAGAGGCGCCCACACCTCATATGTTCACACAGGGAGACATGTGCATTTATGGGCACTCTGAGTAGAAGGCTTTTGCCACATCTCGTGGCAATGCATGTTTCTGGTACACAGAGTAGTAGGCCTTTTCGACATGTGACAAAGCACAAACAGACTGATACCAGTTTTCTGATACTATGACTAGAGGTTTTAGAACGTCACATCTGTAATCACTTAAGATATAGACAGTATTTTTCTGCCACACTTAGTAGAAGTATTTTAATCACTAACACAGATACACAGAAGACGCAAACACCATATTTCTGAGACACTTGATGAATGATAACTACAATGTCTCTCGTGTCAATGGCTGTGAGGAAACAGCCATTGTGTCTCACACAGAACACAGACATCATGTTTCTCACATGTGGTGAGATAGACATTGTATTTGTCTCTCTGTCTGACTCAAACACCATGCTTCTATCACGCAGAGGACAACAGGACACCATGTCACCTACATCCACAGCAAGGACAGAAACCATGGTTCTCACATGCTCAGTGGAAGAAAATCACCAAGTCTCACCTATAGTCAGGGAAACAGTGTCTCTCACAGACATGGGCGCTAACAGACACCTTCTCTCTCTCTGTTTCATGCACACACACACACACACACACAGAGTCTTTGTTTTTCTCA
>PVJH01027813.1:14858-28280 GCA_004026705.1 Nesogale talazaci
GCCTCTTTCTTATACATGCACATAGATATTGTATTTCTGTCACACACTGGGGGGAGACAGACCAGATAGTACCTCTCTTTCTCTCGCATACACATGTGCACATATATGAGAGAGAGGGACAGGCTACAGGTTTCTAACACATTCAGTGGAAAACAAATAGGTCTCTCACACACAGAGACAGATACCATGTCTTTTTCATACACATGAGAACACAGAAAGAACTTTTCTGTCCACCCCCACACTGGAGGGACCGGCATCATTTTACACACATGCACACACACACTCACATGAGACAAACTATGGACTGTAAGGGAGAAAAGGCATACAACCTCTCACACACAAGAGAATTGTAGACACCAAGTTTCTAACACATTCAGTGGGAAAGAATACCAGGTCTCTCACATACTCGCAGATTCACAGTACCATGACTTTTTTTTTGTATTTAAAAAAACACATCTTAGTGCTCACTTCGGCAACACATACACTAAGAACCATGTCTTAAAACATAAAAGCAAAAAAAAAAACAACAACAACCATGTTTTTTATAGACAATACACTGGGGTCTCCCATCAAAACAGATTATTTTCAAAGCTATGTATTTAAATCTTTTTACAAAACAACCTTATTACCTTCAAAGGACTCTTAATGATACTGAATACACTTGTCAAATCTGCGATTCCATCCCTGGAATCATTTTTCACACTCATCTGTGTGGGTGGCTGACAGCACCTCCTTCATGCTTTTTCTTCACCTCTTCTGCGTGGTCAGACCGCTGTCCTTTCCTGTCTCTGCATTCACAGCCTCAAAAAGAAGTCTCCAGAGTGAGGTCCGGTGAGTGAGGTGCTGTGACAGAGCAGCATGCTGTTTGTAGCCAAAACTGGCACACTGAGATGGCTGCGTGAGCAGGCGCATTGTCGTGGTGGAAAACCAGTCCCCGTCGGGCACACATCAGCCTTTCTGAGTCGCACACTGTTACGCTATCTTTTCAGAACCTCGAAATAGAGAACTTGATGAACCATCTGACCTGCTGGAAACAGCACTAACTGCACCACGAGTCCACATGTCCATCCCTTCAGCACGGTGACGACGCCCAGAGCAAGGTTTGTCATCAGTCGACATTCCACCTTTTCTGAGATGAGAAAACCACTGGTACACTTGAGTTTGTCCCATAGCGCTGTCCTTGTAAGCTGTGTTCAACATCACAATGGTTTCTGCCGCATTTTCCTGAGCAGGAAACACGATTTCACAGCCACACACTGTTCTCTTGAATCAGCCCTCACAGAAATGTGGTTCAAGTGCAGCTACTTCTATGAAAAGTTCACTGTGAGCAGAGAGGACCTTCCCAGGGGATGGCACTGGGTGCACGAACTCAGAGTGAGATGCTGGATGCTGCCCCTAGTGGGACAATGCATAATACAAGAGCCCTGCCCCTCCCCACACAATTCCAGGTGTATTTAGGTCTTTCTCTCTCTCTCTCTCTCTCTCTCTCTCTCACACACACACACACACACACACACACACACACACACACACCCCAGAATGACTGTCATTATGGTTCTCATACACACAGGTGCACACTCCCACAGTAATTGATCTCACATTTCTCATATACCAGGTTAAAGACAATGAGCATGTCTCACACACCCATGAACTTAGACCCCACCTGTCACACACACTCAGGAGACCGAGACCACATCTAAAAACTGGGGGCAGACACCGTATCTCTCTCCCTCTGATACACGTATATATACACACACACTCTGAGTAAAAGGCTTTTGCTGCATTGCATGTAAATACATGGTGATACAGACACCATGGTTCTGATACACAGAGTAGTAGGCCTTTACCCCAGGTGACAGACACACAATGGACTCATACCAGTTTCCGACATCCTGGGCTGTAGACTTTCATCACGTCTGACCTATACACATTGAAAGAGTGACACCATGCTAATGACACGCGACCCACAGACCCCTCCGAAGGACTCACCACATTTCTGACAAATTGAAGAGCAAGAAGCTCCCACATCTCACCCAGGCACAGAGAGACATGGCGGTTTTTCTGACACTCTGGGCAGAAACCTCTTACTGCATCACATGGTAATACATGGGGTGCAGACACCATGTTTCTGATGTGTAGGACTTTAGTAGGTCTTTACCCCGTGTGACTCAGACACATGTAGACTACAGAGGTTTTCACAAGTCTCATCTATAATGACATACAGAGAATATTTTTCTGCTACCTTCAGTAGACGTGTTTTACCCTGAGTGATCCATACGCATAAAACAGACAAGACAATGTGCTTCTGACACCCTGTGCCGTCAGCCTTTGCCAAATGTGACCTGGACCCCCAGGCTGATTCTGTTTTACTAACACACTAAGGGGGGCTTTCATGATGTCTGACACGCACCCCAAAGATGGACAGCATGTTAATGACACACTCAGTGGATGTTTTCACAGCAGCCTAAAGACCCCTCAGAGGGAGACAGCATGTTTCTGACATATGGAGGAGCAGAAGGCTCCCCCATCTCACACAGGCCCACAGGGAGATTTACGATTTGACTGATACCAAACAGAAACTTTTTACTACACCCATGTAAATACACGGGGATACAGACCCCGTGTTTCTATAACAAAGAGTCGTGACTCCGACACACACAGACTGATGCCAGTCTTCTGACTCTCTGAGTAGAGGTTTAAGCATGTCTCACATGTCGTCACTCGAGACAGTCAGCATATTTCTGCCACCCTCAGTAGAAGTATTTGTGGTTGTTGTTTTTTAATCATTTTATTTGGGCTCTACAACTCTTATCACAATCCACACATCCATGCATTGTCTCAAGCACTTTTTTTTGTTTTGTTTTTTGTTTTTTGGGGGGCATCACTGCTCTCCGGCGGTGGGAGTAGGAGGCCCAGCCCCACTGCTGGAATTGAACCTCCGTCCCAGTGGGCCGCAGTCCCGCGCACAACCACTGCACCACCGGGGCTCAGCCCTGTCTCAAGCACTTTTGTACATTTGTTTCCCTCATTGTCCTCAAAACACCTGCTTTCTACTTGAGCCCCTGGTATCCGCCCCTCTTTTTCCCTCTCCCCGCACGCCCCTGATTCATGAACCCCTAATAGTTTATACATCGCCATTATTTTGTCTTATCTTACTCCATCTGATGTCTCCCTTCAGCCACAGTGGAAATGTTGTAACCTGTGTGACACAGACAGAGAAAAGAGACTTGACAACAGGGTTCTGAAACACAGAGCGGTAGGCCTTTACCACAGAGAGGCTGATTCCATTTTACCGACACTCTGAGTACAGGCTTGCACATGTCTGGTATGTGCACACAGAGAGACAGACACCACGTTAATGACACACTTCACTGAACTTCTCACCTTGGCCTACAGCCCCTCAGAAGAGACTGCAGGTTTCTGACAAAGTGGGGAGCCGGAGTTCACACGTGGCACACCGGGACTCTAGGAGACATGATACTGCTGACACTGACCAGAAGGCTTTCACCACAGGTCATGTAAAGGCTGGGGATAGAGACACCATGTTTCTGAGGCACAGAGAAGTAGGTCTGTACCCCATGTCACACACATGGAATGAAGAGATTTTAGCACGTCTTACTGATGATGACTTGAGACACAGACAGTGTTTTTCTGCAAACCTCGTCAAAGTGTTTTCACCACTATGACCCGGATGCACAGGGGAGACCAACTACTAGTTTCTGACACACTGAGCAGCTGGTCTTCACCACGTGAGGGGTGCACCCACATTTCAGGTCTTTTACTAACAGTCTGAGGAGAAGGCGGTAACCATGCATGAGGGCTGCACTCTGAGGGACAGGCACGGAGTGCAGGACACGCTCCATCAAAGGTTTGCCCACAGCACACAGACCCCTCAGCAGCACACACTCGGTTTCTGACAAATTGAGGACCCAGAGTTTCCCATATCTCATGCAGGCACATGGGAGTCACGTGATTTTACTGACACTGAGTGGAAGGCCTTTAGCGCTTCTCATGTGAATGCATGGAGATACAGGTATCGTGTTTCTGATGCACGAAGTAGTGGGTTTTACCCCAGGTGACACACACATAGACTGAAGAGATTTTTTTTGTTTTTGTTTTTTGGGGCATCACTGCCCTCTGATGGGAGTAGGAGGCCCAGCCTTGCTCCTGGAGAGCTGCTGCTGGATTTGAACCGCTAACACAGTGGGCTGCAGTTCCGCACACACCCACTATGCCACCAGGGTTCAGCCCAAGTGAAGAGTTTTTAACACTTTTCCCATACAATGACTTGAAAAACAGACAGTATGTTTTGCAAACTCCTATAGACCCCTTTGAACAACTGTGACACTCATGCACAGAAGAGGCAGACACCATGTTTCTGACACACTGAGCTAGGTCCCTTACCACTGATGGAGCACACTCATATACGTTCCGATTCCCTTTTAGAGATTGTCTGAGAGGAAGGCTACAACCTTCTCTCATGTATACACAATGAAAGAAACACTCGAAGTTAATGACACGCTCAATCAAAGATTTGTCGGCGACCCAAAGCCCGGTAACAAAAGACACTAGATTTCTGACAAATTGAGGATCCAGAGTTTCCGACATCTCATACTGGCACACAGGGAGACATATGGTTTTACTGACACTCTCATTTCAAGGTTTTTACTGCATCTCATGTGAATGGATGGGCATACAGGCACCATCTCCCTGATGCCCAGTTGACAAACACATAGACTGAATTGTTTTAAGCAAGTCTGACATACATGACTTGAGATACAGACAGTATTTTTGGCGCCTTTAGTAGAAGGGTTTTTTTGTTTGTTTGGTTTTTTTTTTTTGGGGGGGGGGCATCACTGCCCTCATAGTAGAAGGGTTTTAAGCACTATGACACATATTCACAGAAGACACAGACATCCCATTTCTGACACACTGAATTATGGTCCTTTACTACACAAGGAGCAGATTTTTTTTTTCTTTTTTTAGGCATCACTGCCCTCTGGTGGTGGGAGTAGGAGGCTCAGCCTTTGCTCCTGAGAGCCGGAATTGAACCTCCATCCCAGTGGACCGCAGTCCCGCACACAACCACTACGCCACCGGGGCTCAGCGCAGATATTATATTATTATATTAATTATATATATTTCAGAATAAGCCAGCCTCTGGTACATACATCATGGGTTTGATAGGCGCAGTTGTACAGAGATAATTATTTATTATATTAAAGTTATAAAGAGCATGAGACAAATAATAAGAGTCAGACACCTTTTATGGTAGCATGCTCATCTCTGCCAGTTGGGTGGTCCACATGGAGAGAGAGTAAACTTTATTTTCCCCCTGTTTAAATAAAGGGGCACATGTGCCCTTTCATCACTGGTCAGGACATGTCACAAGAGGGGGCTGTCTTAATGGCTGTATGGTGACAAGGGGAATGGCCTTAGGGCTGTGAGAAGAGACGGCCTCAGACTCCTGGAGGTGGATAAGCAGGTCTGTCTGGTTAGGAGCCCTTGACAGTGACTCTTGAATCTCTTCAAAAGGAAGAGATCCATCATCCTAACAGCAGAGGAGTCAACTCTATTGTGAGACACACAAAGGCCTCAGATAACTGGGACTACAGGGAGAACAGCTAGCTTAACTTCCACACCAAATGCTGGTAAATAGTTTGCTTAATATTTTGGAGTATATAATTGTGGAAAAGTCCCATCTTTATCATATATTTTTTGATCCTCTTTAAGTAACATGCTGGGGGGAAGGCTATAACCATGTCTGATGTACCATAATGAAAGACACACACCAAGTTAAAGATACACTTAATGAAAGGTTTTTCTCAAAACTAAACCAGTCAATAGAAGACACTAGGTTTCTGACAAATTGAGGATCCAGAGTTTCCCACATCTCATAGGGCACACAGAGAGACATATGGTTTTACTGACACTCTGAAGGCCTTTACTGCATCTCATGTGAGTGCACGGGGATACGGACACCATGTTTCTGATACACAGTTGTAGGAATTTAACCCAGGTGACACACATATAGACTGAGGAGTGTAAAGCCTTTCTCACCTACAATCCCTTGTGATACACTATTTTTTTCCCATTTTCAGTAGAAGGGGTTTAAGCACTGCCATACATATACACAAATCAGCGTTTCCCACATCTCATACAAGCACATAGGGAGTCATATGGTTTCACTGACACTCTGAGTGAAGGGCCTTGACTGTTTCTCATGTGAATCCACTCAGATACAGACATCATGTTTCTGATTGACAGAGTGGTAAGTCTTTACCTCAGGAGACATACACATAGTCTAAAGAGTTTTTCACCTCTGTGACTTACAATGACTTGAGATATTGACAATATTTTTTGGCAGTAGAAAGGGTTTGACCACTGTGACACAGATGCACACAGGAGACAGGAACCACGTTTCTGCCCACTGAACTATGGTGCCTTACCAAACAAGGGCAGACTCACTTATATTCCAATCTGCTAGTGACAGATTGGGAGGAAGGCTGTAACTATGTATGCTGTATACAAATTGAAAGACACACTCCGAGTTAATGACACACTCAATGAAAGATTTGTTGGAGACCCATAGACTGGCAAACAGATGGTGCTAGCTTTCTGACAAATGGAGGTATTTGTGTTCCCCATAACTCATATAGGCACAGATTTTAATGGCACTCTGAGTAGAAGACCTTTACCACATGTCACGTGAATCCATGGGTATACAGGCACCAAGTCTCGATTCACAGAGGAGTCAGGTGACAGACACAGAGACTGAAGAGTTTTAGTCATGTCTCACGTACAACGACTTGAGAGACAGACAGTATTTCTTTGCCACATTCAGTAGAAAGGGTGTAACCACCCTGTGACCCACATGCACAGAAGAGACAGGCACGGTGTTTCTGACACTCTGAGCTACGGTCACATACCACACAAGGGACAGACTCACATGTATTCTGATCCTCTTTAAGGACAGACTGAGAGGAAGGCTATAATCGTGTGGTGTACACCCACAGACACACAGCGAGCTAATGACACACTCATGGAAGACTTGTCTGAGACCAAAGACTTGTAAGCAGGAGACACTCGATTTCTGACCAACTGAGGAAATTGTGTTTCCACATCTCATAAGGTTACACTGGGCATCATGTGGTTTTACTGTAACTCTGAGGAGAGGGCTTTGAGCACATCTTCTGTGAATGGTTGGGAATACAGGCCCAAAGTCTCTGATGCATGGAGTAGTAGGTCTTTACCCGAAGTGACACACACATAGACTGAAGAGTTTTCTCACTAGTGTTGTTCAATGACTTGAAATACAGACTTTTTTGGGTAAACTTCAACAGAAGTATTTTAACCACTGTGACACAGATGCACAGAAGAGACAGGCACCATGTTTCTGACCCACTGAGCTACGGTCCCTTACCAAGCAAGGGCAGACTCACATATAGTCTGATCCTCTTTAGTGACAGACTGAGAGGAAGGCTATAATTATGCATCATGTATACACACAAAAAGACACACTCTGTGGACACACCGGTCAACAGGAGACAGTAGGTTTAAGAAAAACTGAAGACCCAGAGTTTCCCACATCTCATTTGGGTACACAGGGAGTCATATGATTTTACTGACAATTTGAGGATGGCCTTTATTGCATTTCATGTGGATACATGGGGACACAGGCTCCATGTTTCTGATGCACAGAGTTATAGGTCTTTAGCGCAGGTGACGCACACATAGAGTGAAGAGTTTTTTGGCACTTGTGATGTCGAATTACTTAAGATACAGACAGTATTTTTTTTGTAGCCTAAGTAGACATATTTTAAACACTGTGGCACACATGCAAAGAACGGGCAGACAGTATGTTTCTGACACTCTGAGCTATGGTCCTTTACCATGGAAGGAACACACTCACATATATTCTGATTTTCTTTTAAGTGACAGTCTGAGAGGAAGGCTGTGATTATGTCCCAATTTATACACACTGGAAGACACACACCGAGTTAATGACACACTCAGTAGAAGATTTGTCAGAGACCCAAAGACTAGTCAATAGGAGACACTAGGTTTCTCACAAATTGAGGATCCAGAATTTCCCACTTTTCATATGGACAAATAGGGAGTCATATGGTGTTTTTTTTTTTTTTCAATGATTTTCCTGAGGGCTCTTACATCATTCCATACATCATTTGTATCAAGAATGTTGCCATCTTCATTTTCAAAATATTTTTTACTTGAGCCCTTGGTATAAGCTCCTTTTTTCTCCTCCTCTTTTTGTTTTTTAAAAAACATTTGGGCTGAGCCCCGTTGGCATAGTGGTTGTGCACGGAACTGCGGCCCACTGGGTTGGAGGTTCAATTCCAGCTCCCAGGAGCAAAGGCTGGGCCTCCTACTCCCACCACCTGAGGGCAATGATGCCTAAAAAAAAAAAAAAAGAAAAAAGAAACATTTTACTTATTTATATTTTATATTTATTTTATTTTATTTTTTTGAAAAAGGAATATTTTACTGGGGCTCCTACAGCTCCCATCACGATCCATACACATGTCAATTGTATGCAGACCACATTTATACACATGTTGCCACCATCACTCTCAAAACATCCTGCCTCTACTTGGCCCTCAGTACTACCTCCCCATATTTCTCCTCCCTCCCCACTCCCACTCCCCCATGAGCCCTTAATAATTTACAAACTGCTTTTACTTTTTCCTATTACACATGGTCAGACGTGTCCCTTCACCCACTTTCCTGTTGTTCATACCCCAGACAGGAGGTTTACATGTAGATCCCTGCAATTGGTTCCCTCCTTCTATTCCACTCTCCCTCCACCCTCCTGGTACTCCTCCTCCTCCTCCACCACTGCCACCCCTGGTCCTGAAGGGATCATCATCCTGAATTCCTCATGTTTCCAATTCCAGTGTACACCCTCTGATCCATCTGGATTTGTAAGGCAGTCATTTGGTTTTATGGACACTCTGAGTGGAAGCTCTTTACCACATCGCATGTGAATGCATGGGGATACGGGCACCATGATTCTGATGCACAGAGTAGTAGGCCCTTACCTCAGGTGACGCACACATAGACTGAAGAGTCTTTAGCATGTCTCACCAAAAATGACTTGAGATAGAGACAGTACTTTCTGGCAACCTTCCATAGGCCTATACTAACCACTGTGACACAGAGGCTCAGAAGAGGCTCAGAAGAGACAGGCACCATGTTTCTCACATACTGAGCTATGGATCCTTTACTATGGGAGGAACAGACTCACATATATTCAGATCCTCTTTAAGTGACATTCTGAGAGGAAGGCTATCGCTTTGCCTCATGTATACACAATGAAAGAAGCACTTGGAGTTAGTGACACATTCAATTAAAGATTTACCCGAGACTCAAAGACCAGTCTAGAGGAACTACCAGGATTCTGACAATTTGATGAAATAGCGTTTCCCACATCTCCTGCTGGCACACAGAGAGTCATATGGTTTTACTGACACTGAGTAGAAGATCTTTACCACGTCTCATGTGAATGCGTGGGGATACAGGCACCATGTCTGTGATGTTCAGAGTAGTAGGTCTTTATACCCATGACACATTCATACACTGAAGAGTTTCAACCACCCTTGATGGATAATGATTTGAAATACTGACACTATTTTTTTGACAGCTTAAGTAGATGTGTTTTAACCACTGTGACACAGATGCACAGAAGAGATAGACCACCTGTTTCTGACCCACTGAGCTATGTTCCCTTACCAAGCAAGGGCAGATTCATATATATTTTGAATTTGATTTCTTTAGTGACAGTTTGAGAGAAAGGCTATAACCATGTCTGATGTATACACACTGAAAGCCACACACTGATTTAATGACACACTCAATGGAAGATTTGTCCCAGACCCATAGACTGGAAAACAGAACATACTAGCTTTCTGACAAATTGAGAAACTTCTGTGTTCCTCAACTCATAAAGTTACCCTGGGATTCATAAGATTTTACTGACACTCTGAGAAGATCTTTAGGGCATCTCATGTGAGTGCATGGTCATACATGCACCACGTCTCTGATGTACAGAGTAGTAGGTCTTTACCCCAGGTGACACACACATAGACTGAGGAGTTCGCACTAGTGACAAAAATGACTTCAGATATAGTTGGTATTTTTTTTTGCCACCTTCAGTAGAAGGATTTAACCAATGTGACACCCATGGACCGAAGAAATAGACACCCTTTTTTCTGACCCACTGAACTCTGGTCCCTTACCAAGCATGCACAGACTCACATATATTCTGATCCTCTTTAATGAACGTCTGAGAGGAACGCTATAACTATGTCTGATGTGTACACACTGACAGACAGTCACCGATTTAATGACACAGTCAATGGAAGATTTGTCTGAGAGCCATAGACTGGTAAACAGAAGACACTCGGTTTCAGACATATTGTGGTATTAGTGTATCCCATATTTCATATGGGCACAGAGGAAGTCATATGGTTTTACTGACCTTCTGAGTATAAGATCTTTACCACATCTCATGTGAATGCATGGGGATACAGACTCCGTGTGTCTCAGGGACGGAAGAGTAGGTCTTTGCCCTAGGTGACAGCCACATAGACTGAAGAGTTTATGCACTAATGACGCACAATAACTTGAGATACGGACAGTAATTTTTTGGAACCTAAAGTAGACGTATTTTATCCACTGTGACACACACGCACAGAAGAGACAGTCACCATGTCCTCACACACTGCGATATGGTCCTTTACTTCCAAAGAAGCATACTGACATATATTCCGATCATCTTTAGTGACAGACTGAGAGGAAGGCTATAACCATGTCTGATGTATACACACTGAAAAACACACACCGAGTTAATGACACACTCAATGGAGCATTTGTCTGAGACCCAGAGACAGGTAATCAATTTCTGTCCATTTGACTAACTGCTCTTTCCAGCGTCTCATAGGGATACACAAGGAGTCATGAAATTTTACTGGTTCCTAGAGTAGAAGGCCTTTACCACATCTCAGGTGAATGCATGGGTATACAGACACCACGTTTCTGATGCACAGATTACTAGGTCTTTATACCCAGGTGTCACACACATAGACAGAACGGTCTTTCACATTTCTGACGTACAATAACTTCACATATAGACTGTATTTTTTGTAACCTTAAGTAGATGTATTTTAATCATCATGGCACAGATGCACAGAAGAGACAGACCCTGTTTTTGACCCACCGAGCTATGGTTCCTTACCAAGCAAGGGCAGACTCACATATATTCGCATCCTCTTTAGTCACAGACTGAGAAGAAGGCTATAAATATGTCTGATATATACAAATTGCAGTGCAAACACCAAGTTAATGGCAAACACCAAGTCAATGCAAGATTTGTCTGAGATCCAAAAACCAGTTGACAGAAGACAGTAGGTTTCTGACAAATTGAGGAATTTGTGTTTCCCACATCTCATACAGGTACACAGGGAGTTATATAGTTTTACTGAAGTGCTCAGTAGAAGACTTTTACCACATCTCATGTGAGTGCGTGGGGACACAGGCACCATGCTTCTGATTGACAGGGAATTGAGTCTTTCCCACAGGGGGCTGGACAGTTTGTCGTGCTTGTGGCTTACATTGGCTTGAGATAAAGACAGTATTTTTTTGGCACCTTAAGTAGATGTGTATTAACCACTGTGACACAGATGCACAAGAGACGGACACCATGTTCCACACACTCAGTGCAAAGCAAATACCGCACACGCTGCACAGAAACATCAAGTGCCTCACACACAAAGTGATGGACTCTACGATCCTTGTACCCGGTAGAGGGGAAAGTCATTGTCACACATACAGGGAAAGAAATTTTGTCTCTCTCTCTCTCTCTCTCTCTCTCTCTCTCACTCTCTCTCTCTCACAGACACACATGCACACACACATCACAGAAAGACACTATGTTTCTCTTGCTGAGTCAGATAAAAAGTCATTAAAGATCATTTGAGCAAACTGCTCTCATCCTTCTCTTTGACACAGGGAGACACAGAGCATGTGTCTCACACAGAGACTACAGACACCGTATGTCTTCCACATGCACACACGGGGAGACTCAGAGCATGTGTGTCTCACACAGAGACTACAGACACCATGTGTGTTCCACACGCACACACAGGGAGACACAGAGCATATGTGTCACACAGAGACTACAGACACCGTGTGTGTTCCACACGCACACACAGGGAGACACAGAGCATGTGTTTCTCACACAGAGACTCCAGACACCATGTGTGTTCCACGCGCACACACAGGAAGACAGGGAGCATGTGTTTCTCACAAAGAGACTGCAGACATCGTATGTCTTCCACACGCATACACAGGGAGACACAGAACATGTTTTTCTCACAGAGACTACAGACATCATTTGTCTTGCACACGCACACACAGGGAGACACGGAGCATGTGTGTCTCACACAGAGACTGCAGACACCGTGTGTCTTCCACATGCACACACGAGAGACACACAGCATGTGTTTCTCACACAGAGACTACAGACACCATATGTGTTCCACACAGACACACAGGGACACAGGGAGCATGTGTGTCTCACACAGAGACTGCAGACACCGTGTGTCTTACACATGCACACACAGACACAGAGTATGTTTCTCACACAGAGACTGCTGACACTGTGTTTCGTACACACGCCCATACAGGGAGACACAAAGCATATGTGGCACACAGACACTACAGACAGTTTGTTTTCCACACACACATACACACACACACAGGGAGACACAGAGCATCTGTGTGTCACACAGAGACCACAGATACCATGTGTGTTCCACGCGCACACAGAGGGAGAGAGGGAGCATGTGTGTCTCTCACAGAGACTACAGATATCGTATGTCTTCCACATGCATACACAGGGAGACAAAGAACATGTTTTTCTCACAGAGACTACAGATATCATATGTCTTCCACATGCACACACAGGGAGACATGGAGCATGTGTGTCTCATACAGAGACTGCAGACACCGTGTGTCTTCCACACGCACACACGAGAGACACAGAGCATGTGTTTCTCACACAGAGACTACAGAAACCGTGTGTTTTCCACACGCATGCACAGGGAGACACCGAGCATGTGTGTCTCACACAGAGACTGCAGACAACATGTGTCGTCCACACGCATGCACAGGGAGACACCGAGCATGTGTCTCACATAGAGACCGCAGACACCGTGTATCTTCCACACGCACACACAGAGAGACACAGAATATGTTTCTCACACAGAGACTTCAGACACTGTGTGTCGTCCACACGCACATACAGGGAGACACAAAGCATGTGTGTCACACAGAGACTGCAGACACGGTGTGTCTTCCACACGCACACACAGGGAGACACAGAGCTTGTGTGTCTCACACAGA
>PVJH01027814.1:0-28330 GCA_004026705.1 Nesogale talazaci
AGTAACCTCTCCACCTTGCCCCCCAAGCTTCCTCTCACTTCATTAATAATCCAGTTGTGAATGACACTGTTTTTGTAGAAGCAATTAGAGAGCAGAGCAGGTGGGGAAGACTTGCAGGGATGTTTAAAATAACCCAAGGGGATCATTGTTCCTCGCAGAATGTTTCCATTGATTTATAATGAAGAGCTGTGGGCTGGGAGGGCGGGAATCCATCTCTCAGAGAATAAAAACCTGGAGCCTGGGTCTCCCAAATCCCTAGCTGTGCCCTCACACCAGCTCCAGGTGGCTATTGAGGTCAAAAGTCAAACTCAGAACAAAGTTGGAGGGCTCACCTTTCCCAGTTTCAGAACTGACTGCAAAGCTACAGGAATCAAGATGGTGTGGTACTGGTATAGGGGTAGATCGATGGAACAATGGAGTGGACCCAGAAAACATCTCTTCTTTGCAGGGCCCATAGCTTTCCAGTGAGGGGAAGAAGTGGGTGTCTTTTCAACAAATGGTGCTGAGACGCTTGTATCACCACAGGCAAAGGAATGAAGTTAGACCCCTCTCTCACTCCATACACCCAGAGGAGCTCAAAATAGCACACAGACCGGGAGGTGAAAGCGAGAGCTCGGGATGGGGAACAGGTGCCAGTCTTTGTGACCTGGGACTTGTCAGTGGTCTCTAAGGTCTGACACCTAAAGTGCTGGCCCAAGCAACGATGGACTGGAATTCATCGGATGAAAAACGTTGTGCTTCAAAGACCACCAACAAAGAGTGTAAAAGCAGCTCGAAGCTGCTGGTGTTATTGCTGAAGAAGGAATATTTACAAGCCATACATCTGATCACCTCACCTCACTGCCATCAGTCCAGTCTGACTCAGAGCACCCATATATATGCACATATGTGTGTATAGAGGATGTAGATGCAGAATATGAGAATATAGAAAGTCTTCAAACACAATGCAAGACAAATAACTCGTGGTAGTTGCATAAATGTATGTTAACTTGAAGATCTATAAGTGTTGGGGGGGAAATGTAGGGATGGTACCTAACCTGTCAGTCAGGTCCCTTCTTGTGGGCATGGTCTTCATGGTCTTCCCATAAGGAGGGCACGGGGGACCTCTTCTCTCGGCCACTGACCATAAATGCTACTGAAACCCTGCTGGGTTTCCACCTACCTCAGAGCCACAGGACTTTGTACCGACCGGCCTGTGCTCCTCCTGCACTCTGCCTCATTGCATGTGACTGCGTGAGTCGGAAGAGGGACTTAGGGATTGGTATCAGGCTTATGGACTTGCATAGGACTGGGCTGGGATGTTTTCTTGATATATAATGACTTCTTCACAGAAAGCTCTTTCTTAAGCATCTATGAGGGGGTCACCGGATTTGTTTCTCGAACACATAACTTAATTTTCGACGAGCAAAGGATCTTAATGGACAGTCCTTAAAGAAGAAGTCTAAACAGCACCATGGGAAGAATCTGGACCTGGACAGTCACCAGGAACATGCTGGTCAAAGCACAAAGAGATGCACTGCAATGAACAATGAGCTGCACCTCCCGCCCGTCGTTGCTGCTCTTGTTCTTCAGGGCCCTCCAGTCTCTGTGACGCGTCTGGCCCACAGAATGAGACACAGCCCCACCCAGCGCCATCCTCACCCCTGTTTCTGTTCTTGGGCCCTTGGCTCCTGCCGTGGTGTCAGTCTAACTCCTGGAGGACCGTTCTCTTTTGTGCTGTCCCTCTATCCAACAAGATGCCCTTTCCCAAGGACTGGTCTCTCCTGACAACACGACTAAAGGACATGAGGGGAAGTCTCACCATCCTTGCTTCTAAGGAACATTCGGGTCGTATTTCAACATTCCAAGACAGGCATACTTTCATGACAGTCCATCGTGGTTTCCATATTCTTTGCCGATTCTTTGGTCTTCCTTATTCATTGGCCAGTTTCCACCCGCACAGACGAGGGGCTTGAGAATAAATAGCATGGCTTGGGTCAGGGGCACCTTCGTTTTCAAATGGGCCTCCTTGCTTTTCAACCCTTTACTGAGGTCTCGGCCAGCAGATTTGGCCAATGTAATCGGCTATCTGACTTCTTGACTGCTGCTTCCGTGAGCATTGGCTGAGCACCCCGCAAGCTGACCGCTTTGGCAGTTACATGGTCTTCTCCGTTTGTCATGATGTGGCCTACGGGTCCAGGTGTGAGGACTTGGGGTTTTGTTATAATGAGTCATAATCCCTACTAGAACCTGCCAGCCTTGGTCTTCATCAGGAAGCACCCCCAGTTCTGCTCCTTTCCAGCAAGCAAGGCTATGTCATCCACAGAGCAAAGGTTGTTAATAAGCCTCCCTCAGACCCTCAGTCTCTGCTCTTCATATCATCCAGCAGCTCAGACTATTGGCTCAATGTACGGATTGAATCAGGAGGGTGAAACACCACAACACTGACCCATGTCTTTCCACAGTGTACTCTTGCTCTCGAATGACTGGCTCGTGGTCCATGAACGGGTTCCACATAAGCACAGTGAAATGTTCTGGAATTCCCATTCTTCTCAGGTTTCCCCGTAGCATGTTAAGGTCCACACAGTCACACGTCTTTGCGTAGTCAATAAAGCACAAGGAAACATCTTCCTGATCCTTTCTTACTCTCGGCCAAGATCCGTCTGGTATCAGCTGTGCTAACCCATTCCAGCCACCCCCACCCCGCTTCATCCTCCCCCCACCAAAAAAACCCTCAAACTCAATGCCTTTCAGTCAATTCCAACTCACAGTGACCCTATCAGGGCAGGCTAGAACTGCCCTTGTGGCTTTCCACAGGGGTCCTCAAACTACGGCCTGCCCAGGACACGTATCCGGTTCGTCAGGTGTTTTTGCTGCCCCTGTTATCCTGCTTAGCAGCCGACTCATCCCAGGTCCACAGTGAATTTGTTCATAGTTGTTTTTTGGATTTTTTTTTTAACTATAATCTGACTCTCCAATGGTCTGAGGGACAGTGAACTGGCCCCCTGTTTTAAAAGTTTGAGGGCCCCTGCTAGTCTAAAGCATCACCGGAGTCGAAAGCCTCCTTGTTCTTTCACAGAGCGGCTGGTGATTTCAAGCGGCAGACTCACTACACCACGGCTCTCCCCCAAAAGACAGCCACAATAACCTATGGGAGAGGCTGGAAAGAAATCAGAACTCTCAAACCCTGCTGGTGGGGATATCAAAGAGAGCAGATGCTTTGGAAAATCCCCTGGCAATAATTTCACTCCTGGTAGATACAGCAAAAAAAGAATATATATATATATATATATATATATATATATATATATGTGTGTGTGTGTTCACACAGAAAGCTGTCCACTATTCACCACAACCAAAATGTAGAAAAAACCCAAATGTTCATCGACTGATAAAGGTACATATAAAATGTGGTCTATCTATAAAACAGAGTATTATGTAGCAAAGAAAATGCAGTGTTAATATGTTATAAATGCAAAGTCTGAGAGCATCGCGCTGTGTGCAAGAAATTTTGATTTTATAACAGCTGGAATGAGCAAGTCTAAAGAGAAAGTTGGTGTGTGGCTGCCTAGGGGTGGGGAGGAAGAGAAGTGGGAAGAGAATGAGTGACCACACAAGATCAAAATCAACCAAGTCCACATGGAGGAAGCACACCAAGATCAGTCAAGGCAAGGGAGGACCACATTTTAATCATATAATGCAAAGTTGAAGGAGGGAGCAGTATCAAAGTCTACATTGTGAGAATATGGTTTGCAGACAGCTGTGGATGACAGTAATGCCCACATGTGTGGGAACTACATTCGTGGGAAATAAGTCTCCTTTGATTTCCCTCTATCCATATTGAGGGATGGGAATAAAGTGGTTACTAAGCAGAGTTCAGCTGATTCCCCCCTCCCTGCTAATGCCCATTCGACCTGATTTGGTTTTCAACATTTCCTGCATTTTGTTTTGTTTCTGTTCATTGTTTATATTGGGGTTTATCTCAGATGTGTTATATCATTGGGGGTCATCCTCCTTTATTTGTATGATATGTTTTTCTGTCTGTCAGTATATGAAATCTAGAATTGATGAACCTATAGGGAAAGCAAGTAGAATAAAGATTTCGGGGGGGGAGGGAGGGTACAGTGATGATAGGTGGGTGAAAGGGAGCTGATGTCAAGGAATCCAGGAAGAAAAAAGAATGTTTGGAAACTGGTTGTGGTAGCAATTATACAATACTGCTTGATATGATTGAACTATGGAAGGATATGACTTTTATATGTATTAACTCTTTCTTAAATAAATAAAGGAGGAAAACCTTTTTTTAAAAGTCATCTTATGGGGGGGGGTCATAGAACTTTTATCACAATCCATCCATATATCCATCCATTGTGTCAAGCACATTTGTACATTTGTTGCCATCATCATTGATGATACATGAACCCTTGGTGTCAGCTCATTTTTCCCCTTCCCTCCACATCCCCCTCCCTCATAGACCCTTGATAATTTATAAATTATTATTGTCATGTCTTCCACTGTCTGACGACTCCATTCACTCACCTTTCTGTTCTTCTACTGTCTGACGACTCCATTCACTCACTTTTCTGTTGTCTATGCCCCTGGGAGGGGGTTATATGTAGATCCTTGTAATCGGTTCCTCCTTTCTATTCCACCTTCCCTCTACCCTACCACTCTCACCCCGAGTCCTGAAGGGATCATCTGTCCTGGATTCCCTGTGTTTCCAGTTCCTATCTGTACCAGCGTACATCCTCTGGTCTAGCCAGGTTTGTAAGGTAGAATTGGGATCATGATAATGGATGGGAGAGGAAATATTAAAGGCCTAGAGGAATGTTGTATGTTTCATCATTGCTACACTGCACCCTAACTGGCTCATCTTTTCCCTGTGACTCTTCTGTAAGGGGATGTCCAGTTGCCTACAGATGGGCTGTGGGTCCCCACTCCACACTTCCCCTCATTCACAATGATGTGATTTTTTTTTTTTGTTCTTTGATGCCCGATACCTGATCCCTTCAACACCATGATTGCACACCTGGAGTGTTTCTTCCACGTGGGCTTTGTTTCTTCTTAGCTCCATGACTGCTTGCTTATCTTCAAATCTTGAAGTAACATCCTAGCTCTAAAGGATTCTTATGCAACAGAGTTAGCAAAGGAAGCTTGTCTTTTCATCTCTTGGTTGCTCCTTCCATGATAAAAAAAAAATGATTAAAAAAAAAAGCCAATAAACAGTTTAAGGTCTGAGGGAGTGTTTTCCAGTCGAAACCACCTCGGGGGCAGTGGGCTTTTTGTTTTCTGGGCCATTGGCAGTGCAGTGGTTACATGTTGGGCTGTGATTAGCAAGGTTCATGCTTCAAAACCACCTGCCACTCAGGGGGAGATGGATGGGGCTTCCCACTCCCTTCAACAGTTAGCCTCAGAAACCCAGAGGCAGTTCTACTGCTGGTCCTTCTCCGTCAGCATCAACTCGATGGCAGTGCGTGTGGTTTGAGGTGTGTCTGTGTGGTTTTTGTTGGCTTGCTTGTTTGTTTGTGACATTAAGGAATAATCAGGACCGATGGATGGCCCGAGGGCCTGGGAAACTAGTTGAGGGCCTTGAAACAAATGGATTCACTCCAACCGAAACCATCAAAATAAGTGATGCTGACTGCCGCATCAGCATTTCAAACCCACCCACCGGTCCATGAAGAAAGGAGAGGCTTGTCTGCTCCTCCCGCCACGGTTTCAGACTTGGAGACCTGGGGTTGCTTGTCTGTGCGTCAGAACAGACCCGACGGCTGCCCGTTTGGCTTTCCTGGTCTCTTCACTAGTCAACTGTGGTTCCGGCCAACCCATATATGTGCGTGACACAGAAGGCCGATTCGGGCGGATGGCAGTGTTTCTATCAGGTGGGGCCAGACCTCCGGGAGACTCCCGAGCCCCTGAAAAATGAGAGACTGTAATTCTAGCTTCAAAGGGGGGGTTTATTTTAGAGGTCATCTGATCCAGGGCCACTTAATCCCAGCCAGGCAGGTGTGGAACCAGCTGCATTCCTTCACTTGTGCCTTCATTCATTCCTTCCGCGCAGTCCAGCGTCCGGCCGGGAGGGAATCCTGGGTTGGGGGCTCCTGTCTCTCTGCAGATGTGACTGCGGAAGGCTCTGGTTTCAGGCCCAGCCCCAGCCCACAGCCGTGTGGGGAGCTCAGTAGGCGCTGCCCCGGCTCAGGCACAGTTTCACCACCAGGAAGAAAGGCGTCCTCCTGGGAGCTGCCCTGCCCTCACTCGGCCATTTCCCCTTCCAGAGTGTCCGTGTCCCGATCTGTGAAACGAATGGATACTACGTGAGTGTGTGTGCGTGTGTGTGTGTGTGTGTGTTTTCCCACATCCCCGTGCTTTTAAAGGGTGTGGCCTTTCTCCTACCTCTTTCGTAAGCACCCCAAAGTGCACACTGTAGTGGAGCACACCCAGCAGGGGCTCTGTCCAGGACACAGAGACAGCACTGACTGGGGATGCCGTGACCCATAATAATATGCTGATAGCCAGTTTGGAGGGACTCCTCGTGATGTGGTGATTCTTAATCTTGTCTGTAGGAGAGACTTTTTCATTTATTAATTTAAAAAACTGCTATTATTGCTTTTTAATGTGGGTGCTGAGACTACCCCTGCCTTACCTTTAGAATCAGGATGACTGGAAGAGGGGCTCAAGCATGGTTGTTTCCAAAAAGAAACAAGTCCCCGCCCCCCCTCTACTCCAGGCAAGTTGAATGCCCAAGGGGCTGCTGGAGTGAAGATCAACCTTCCAGACATTTCTCAACGTCACCGGGCACAGACTCAACAGCAGGAGGCGAGGTCAGGGCTTAGACAGATGGCTACCTAGGCCTGCCTCACACCTGCCCCTGCTGAGGCTGAGGTATCTGCATCTTTCCCTGATTTTTTGAAAACAACAGTGTGACTGGGTGCCGTGGAGTCGGCCCCGACTCGTGGCAACCCTGGGCCCAGCGGCACGGACCACTGTCCCCCCCGGGCTGTTCTCACCAGCCGTGCTGAGTTTGAGGCCATTGTTGCAACCGTTGTCTCAACCGACCGCATCAAGGGCTGTCCTCTGAGGTCCCACTTTCCCAAGTCCTTCTCCAGGTACTGGTCCCTGTTGCTTACGTGTCCGAAGCACACAAAGTCTCAACACCCTCACTTCTCAGGAACACGCTAGCTGGACTTCGCCCAAGACAGATCCATGTGTTCTTGGGGCAGTCCCAGTAGGGTCCAAAGCCTTCGCCGGCACCAGCATTCAAATGCAGCAGTCTTTGGCATTCTTTATTGTCCAGTTTTTCTGCGCCTTCATGAGGCCCTTGAGAAATATCATGGCTTGGGCCAGGTGCAACTTAGTCCTCAGAGTGGAATCTTTTCCTCTTCCGCATTCTTACAGTTTAATTAATCATTTTATCGGGGGCTCTTACAGCTCTTCTAACAATCCATACATCCATTGTACCACGCATGTCTGTACATATACTGCCATTACATCTCCCAGACATTTGCGGCTCGTCAACATTTGAAATAGGTCTTGCGTAACATATCCGCCCGGATTTTCACATCATTTGATTTCCTGATCATTTGATTGTCATGTCCGTGAGCATTGATTGGGGGAGCCAGTAAGATGATTTCATAATTTCAATCTGTTTTATCATGATATTTCCTGTTGGCGCAGAGGTAAGGATTTGGGCTTTGTTTACACTGAGTTGTAAACTGCAGATTGTTTGTAGTCTTTCATGTTCCTCATCGAGTGCTTTAAGTCCTCCTGACCAGCAGCAAGCAAGCAAGCTTGTGCCATCTGTATATTGAAGGTGGTTAATAAGCCTTGCTCCAGGGTTGAGCCCCGGTGTGTAAGTGGTTGACTGCGGCCCGCGGGCTTGGCGGTTCAAATCCAGCGGCTGCTCTCAGGAGCGGCGCTGGGTAGCTCCCACGACCACCAGAGGGCAGTGATGCCCCCCCCCCCAAAAAAAAATAAGCCTTGCTCCAATTTCGGTACAAAGTTCTTCTCCGTCGAGTCCATCTTCTCAGATGATTTGCTCCGCAGACAGATAGACTAAGTGTGGCAAAAGGCTACAACCGTGACACACACCTCTCCTGGTTTTAAACCTCTCCTCGTTCTCGTCAAACAACTGTCTTTTGGTCTATGTGGAAAACAGTACGTCTTCCCAGACGCCTTCTGCCGTCATGGCCATAACAGCTCCTTCTCCTGCATCCTCTGCAGACATGGGATAGAAGGCTCACGTGGAGGTCCTTATTAACAATGCAGGCTCCATTTAACAATCGCCAATATGATTGTGGATTAAGGAGGCAAGGCCCACGGATAGATGCTAAAAGTATAAGATAACCGGATAGTCAAAGCATCGTGCTGCAGATTAGCTGTTGAAATGGAGAGATGGAAAGACACTTTGCGGGGTGAGAGCCAGCTGTCTTGAGCTGACCAGACCCGTCGGACGCAGCCTTACCAAGCGTGGAGCGTGCTGACATTGTGCGCCCTGATGTGATGCAATCCGAGGCTTGCCACATCCCCTCTGTCACAATTCCTGCCAAAAATACTTAACCTGATTTTAATCAAGAGGAAAATTTAGACAGATCTAGAATGTGGGCCATTCCATAAGCCTCGATGCTTTTTCAAAAAGTTAATATCATGAGGGGGGGAGAATAAAGGCAGGGGGTGGTAGTTTAGTTGAAGAGCAGCTGAAGGGATGCACCTAATTGTCCCATGTCTGGGCGTGGGTTGTGAACACAGAACAACAGCTATGCCCATTGGGAGCCACTGGGAGGTTAAAGGGCTGTGGCTGTGAGTCATCCACTCATGGTGACCCCCTCCCCATGGAGCAGAGCTGTCCCCCGAGTCTTCTCAGCGCTCATCTGGATGGGAACCCCCTCACCTCCGGGTGGGTTCGAACCATCTACCTTTAGGTTAGCAGCCAAGCACTGGGGAATTTACATATCACCTGCACATTAGATGACATTACTGAGTTATTCTTGGATCTGATTGTGGAGCGATGCCGGAGAGAGGAAGAGGGACAAAGTGTGCCTGTGTCAACACGGGAGACACTGATGAGCCTAACTGAAGCATATTAAAGAACTTCTTATATTTGTCTTTCCATTTTCCTAAAGATCAGAAGTTTTCAAAATAAAATGACCAGGGCTGAGCCCCGGTGGCATAGTGGTTGAGTGTGCGACTGCGGCCCACTGGCTTGGCGGTTCAAATCCAGCAGCAGCTCTCCAGGAGCAAGGCTGGGCCTCCCACTTCCACCAGAGGGCAGTGATGCCGCCCCCAAAATAAATAAATAAAATGACCAGGGTGAGAGGGAGCCATGCACATTGCAGATCCCGGTGCTTGGGGATGCTAAGCCTCCTGTGGTCCTGGAAGCCGTCTCTCTGCCCCGGAGGCCATGCCGGCTCCCAGTGACCCTGAAGGACAGGGTAGAACTGCCCCTGTTTCTGAGACTGTCACTCTCGACTGGAGCAGAAAGCCTTGTCTTGCTCCCCAGGAGCAGCTGGTGGTTTTGAACTGCTGAACTTGCAGGCAGCAGCCCGCTGTGTGAGCACCGCACCATCCGGGCTCCCTCTGGGAGGGATGGGGGGAGTGGGATGAGGATGTGTGAGTGGACTGCCTAACTCAGCTGAGGGCACCTAGTACATCCCTCTCTCCAGGTGTCGCTCATTGCCCTGCCCCTGGCCTCAGTTTCCCGACGGACAAAATGGGACGATAGCCCTAACTCTAGGGTTCATGTTGTGGGATACACACAGGGTCTTGGAAGGTAAGGAACACTCGGGCAATGTAGTTTTTATGTGTATTAATTGCATCACCACCCCTTTTCATTTCCAGAGAAACCTGTGTCCCCTGGTTTAAGAAGAAGCATCCCACGGCTTCCTTCCATGTAACTGGAGATCCTGAAACGCAGGTCCCTGACTCATGAGCTGCAATCAGAGGAGGCCTGGGTTCAGGGATTTCTGGGAGGAGGCTGGTTTGGCTGGTCTGGGGCCACACTTTGAGACCACTGCACTCCACGAGGGAACATCCCCAGAGCGGGACAGCACCCTACAAGTAGACATTACGGTTCTACTGTGTAATGATTAAAAAAAAAAAAACCTCCATAAGTGCAGTACTCAGTCACCGTGTGCAGTTCAATCACTGAATGAGCTTGTATACCCTGATTAAAAACAACAGCAACTTTGCTGTCAGAGGATTGTGGATTTTGGAAGGAAGGTAAAGAGCTGGCAAGTTTGTGAGGGAAATCTCAAGGGCCAACATGAAAGCAGACCAAAAACAAAAACAAAAAAAAAACAAAAAACCATCGTGGTACAAGGTGCTTCCGGAAACCAAGCTTGTGCATCCACTAAGTCCACATGGAAGAAGCATATACCAGCCTGTGTGAATCAAGGATTATAAAGAATAAACCCTAAGCCAGAAGGAGGGAATGGTTATCAGAGCTTGAGGTGTGAACACTTGGTTTGCAGGAGGCTGTGCATGGCCGCAGAAGCTCAAAATCTATCTGCAGGGTCCACACGTGGACTCCAGCTCCAGTGACTCGCCTCTGCCCACAGCCAGCGGAAGCGAGCAGCCTTGTCAGGTGACAGAGAGCGCCAGACACTCAATGGTGGCAGGTGAAGTTAGGCTAAAAGGAACTCTCTTGTCATTTGAGCTCCCCTTGGACTCATTTTAAAGTTGTTTCTGTTTTTAATATTCCCTGCTTTCTTTGGGATGGAGGTTTTTCTGTTTTGTCTAGTCGTTGCTATCGGGTTTATTTGTCTGCTGTTTGTATTTTGTCTGATTTTCCGTATGTGAACTCCAGGGTGGGTAGATCTATGGGGACAGTCACTGGTTAGGGGCACAGCCGGGGAGGGTGGGGGGAAACGGGGAGCTAGCAAAACTAAGAGTACAAGAAGAAAATGTTCTGAAATTGTGGTGATTGCACAAGTCTTCTTTGAGGGAACTATTAGACTATCTGATATGTGAAATATATGCCAATAAAACTATTAATACAAACAACCACCCATCTTGTACCACCGTCATCAGGGATTGTGAATGTTTGAGGAATGGGTGAATGCAGAAATGAGAAGAATTTTCCTAAGAAGGAAGGGGGGCTTTGGGGGTCTCATGGGCCACACACGCCTTGCGCTGATCACCAAGGTCCACAGTTCAAAAACACCAGCCGCTCCACCGGAGAAAGTTAAAGCATTCTAGTTCCATAGACTGGCAGTCTTGGAAACACTTTACAGCCGTCCTAGCCTAGTCTAGGGGTCTTGGAATTGAGGGAGTGAAAACAGGGGGTCTTGCTTGCATTGCTTCTGTCAACCACCAGGTGGCAGCGTCAACTGTGTCAAAAAAAAAAAAAAAACGAATACAGAAGATGTGTTTCACCTGAGGGGGAGAGGGTTAGGTTGGTAGCAGCTGTTCTGGAAAAAGGCTGACGGTGTTTCTAACCAATCCATTGCCACGAATCTGACTCACATGAATCTTGACTCATAGTGACCCAATATTAAAGTGGCCAGATCTTAAGTGGGACACCATTGATGGGAGTGGGGGTCTTGATTAAAAATTTGGTCTATATGGAGCAACAAAAATTTTCATAGAATGCAAAAATAGCATTGTAATATATTTATTTTAATTTAAAAATGCCGTGGGGCATTGCTAAATTGTTAAAAAGCGGGATATCTGGTCACTTTACCCAATTAGGCAGAGTAGAACTCCACAGTGGTTCTGAGACAGTAAATCCACAAGCGTGGAAGACGATAGGCTTCTTCCCAGCTTGGCTGCCGGGGTTCAAGCACGGGTGTTTGTCCCCAGCTTTGGGGGAGGCCAGAGCCACCACATAGTGGGAGGGAGCCTAGGGCCATCTTTGGAAAGCGCAGGCTCTTCCTGCACTGCACCACACACTTGCGTTGGAACTGTGTGAGAGGGTTGTAGTCTCTCCTACGCCATGCCACTGGATACCTGGATGCCACCCCACACCCCGACTCACCCAGAGCCCATTCTCGATCAGACAGTGCCTGAACCCTGAACCCAGCTAGCCTCGTCATCAACAGCCATTGTCCTGACCCGTTCACATCGACCCTTACCACTGTCATTTGTGGGGACAGCTGGGGGCATAGGGACGAGGCTAGTCACAAGACCAGCAGCTTGAAACCAGCAGCACTCCACACGAGAAAGAAGAGGCCTCCGACTCCAGGAGGGATTTGGCCTTGGAAATGCACAGGGACAGTTCTACGGCGTCCGATGAGTCAGTGCTGCCCCGATGGCAGCTGGCTTGGTTTTACCACGGGCCAGACTGAGTTCTTCAGAGCTCACTGCACTTCCCCACACAATGCTGTGGTCTAGGTTCACAGAGAAGGAACTGAAACAGAGAGAGGACGTTCCTGGCCCTGGGTCACAGAGCAATCCTGGAGCCCACGAGGGTCTGGTCCCAGAGCCTGTGTTTGTCACTTCTCAGCAGACAGGATCTTTGACAGGGCCTGTGCTATCCCACCACCTGGTTCAATCCTCTTCTCAAAACACCCTTCCTGCCCAATAGGAACGCAGAAGGGACTGGCTCTGTCCCCTCTCCCTGGCTGCTCCATGAAAGGCTTCCGTGAGCTTTTCAAGAACCCAAGTGTCAGGCATGCCAGTGGGGGTGAGTTCTCACATTAGTGGCCCACAAGACCCCCCCCCTCCTGACTCCATGTAGTCCCCCCCCCCACTGGACTTGGGGCAATCAGCAAACACCATTCCCGCAGCTTGAACTCTGACCAACACTCTTGAAACTCATCAATCTGATGACCACCCTGAGGATGAGAGGCCTCCCAGCCATGACCCAGTCACTCTCTGTGCCCCCATCCCATGGCAGGGTCCAGGGTGTCCTCCGGTTAGGGGGCGGGGCTGAATTTCTCAGGATCGGGTGCTACTGAGCATATTCTGGGTCTGGCTTTTACTAGTCTGGGCTTTTGTCCCAGCTTTCCTTTCTTAACTGACCTCCCAGTCTCCAGAAGTTGCTTTCCTTGGACCAAACATTCACAGCTGTGAGCAGAGAGCCTGGAGCTCCAGGCACAGGCCCTGTAGTTGGTGAGACGGCTAGTGAAATGGTGATAGCATCGTTACGTTCCTGCCATGATCCTCTCTACTCCATCTCAGGGCATTACAAATCCCAACTTCATTTCATCCTCCGAGTCCAGGCTGCCTCATTGAGACAGACAGACAGACAGACACACACACACACACACAGGTTTCTGAGACGGTGACTTGTGTAGAGTAGAAAACCCTGACCAGCTGGTGGTCCCAAACTGCCAACCGCACGGACCCCAACCCCAACATGTAACACCGGATCTCCCTATAGTTTAACAACACTTTTCTTTTTTTTTTTTTTTTGGGGGGGGGGGCTTCACTGCCCTCTGGTGGTCGTGGGAGCTACCCAATCTTGCTACTGCTGGATTTGAACCGCCAAGCCAGTGGGCTGCAGTCCCGCACTCAACCACTACACCACCGGGGCTCAGCCAAAAACACTTTTTTTTTTTTTTTAGGCATCACTGCCCTCAGGTGGTGGGAGTAGGAGGCCCAGCCCCACTGCTGGAATTGAACCTCCGTCCCAGTGGGCCGCAGTCTCGAGCACAACCACTATGCCACCGGGGCTCAGCCAAAAACACTTTTCATAATAGCACACAAGCCTTCAATTTCTTGATCTTTATGTTGAAACAGCGCTTGATGTTACCTCTCTTCTGTACAGTTTTTCCTGTTGAGGTTCTAACAGTATGGCGTCTTCCATCCATGTTCCCTTTTCTGCTCTGATTCCTGTATTCAGATACAGTCTTGAGCATGTCCATGGTGGAAGGTGGGGTTCTGTTTCACAGCCCTGCTTAGTCAGGGACGCACAGCCCCCGGCCCCACCCCTCCAGAATGTCACAACTGATACGAAGGCTCTTCAAAGTCATTGAATCAAAAAAAAAAATTAACTAAAACAAATTCATTGAGTTCGAAACCAGACGCACTCCCATTGAATTGGTTCTGATTTAGCGCTCCCCTCCCCACAAAGATTCTCAAGACTGTGATTCTTTTTTTTAATCTTAATTTTGCGGGTCCACATGGCTTTTTTGTTTTGTTTTGTTTTGGGGGCATCACTGCCTCTGGTAGTCATCAGCGCTACCCAGTGCCACTCCTGAGAGCCGCTGCTGGATTTGAACTACCAAGCCCGTGGGCTGCAGTCCTGCACTCAACCACTTATGCCACCGGGGGTCAGCCCGGCTTTTATTTTTTTAATCATTTTATTTTTTCCTGTTTTTTTTTTATTAAATCTTTTTTTGTTTGTTTGTTTGTTTGTTTTTGGGGCATCACTGCCCTCTGGTGGTGGGAGTAGGAGGTCCAGCCTTGCTGGTGGATTTGAACCTCCAACCCATGGGTCGCAGTCCCGCGCACAACCACTACGCCACTGGGGCTTAGCCCTAAATCATTTTATTGGGGGCTTGTACATCGTTTTTCACAATACATAAACATAGTGTGCCAGGCACCTTCACATGTCCACCGCTATTATCATTCTCCAATCATCCGCCTTTTCCCTTGAGCTCCTAGTATCGGCTTTTCCATCCCTTCCCCTCTTCCCCTGCTCTCTCCTCCCCACCAACCCTCAATGCTTTATACATTGTTATTGTTCTGTCATATCCTACACTGCCAGACCTCTCCCCCAACCCACTCCCCTGATGCCCATCCTTCACATAGGAGCTTATGTGTAGATCCTTGCAGTTGGTTCCGTCTCTCCACCCCACCCTCTCTCTACCCTTCCAGCGGCTCCAATCTAACCACTGGCCCGAAGGGGCTCACCCATCCTGGTTTCCCCATATCTCCAGCTCCCCTCTTTTTAATCATTTTACTTGATGCTCATATAGCTATTATCACAATCCATACACTGTAAGACTTTTATCTTTTTTTTTTAAAGACTGTACTTCTTTTTGATTTTTACTTTGTTTTTTAATACTTTTATTGGGGGATCATACATCTCTTATTACAATCCATACATTCCTCCAACATGTCAAGCACATTTGCACATATGCCGCCATCATCATTTTCAAAGCATTCTCTTCCCACTTGTTATCTGCACCCCATTTCTCTCCCCTCCCTCCACAGGCCACCCTCCCTCCCTTGATAAGTTGTAGAGCATTTTTTTCCATATCTTACATTGTCCTTTGTCACCCCTCACCCACTTTTTCATCATTCGTCCCCCTGGGAGAGGGTTCTATTCTCCTCCCACGCTCCCCTAATCCTCCTGGTATCCCTGCTCTCCATGTTGGCCCTGAGGGGGTTTATCTGTCCTGGATTCTTAGTGTTTCAGACTCTTATCTGTAGCAGTGTACATGTTCTGGTCTAGTCCAAATTATAAGGTAGAACTAAGGCCATGATAGTGGGGTGAAGGAAGCATCAAAAAGCTACAGGAAAGTTGTGGGTTTCATCGTTGCTATCCTGCATCCTGACTGGCTCATCTCTTCTTGCCTGTGACCCCTCTGTGAGAGGATGTCCAATTGTCTACAGATAGGCTTTGGGTCTCCACTCCTCCCCCTCCCCCCCACCCCACCATTCACTTTGGGTATGGCTTTATTCTGGGTCTTAGACATCTGATACCTAATCCCGTCAGCACCTCATGATCACACAGGCTGGTGTCCTTCTTCCACGTGGACTTTATTTCTATTGAACTAGATGGCTGCTTGTTTATCTTCAAGACCCCAAACGCTGTATCTTTTAATAGCCGGCCATCATCAGTACTCTGTGCTGTGAAGACTGTAATTCTTTTGGGGGGCGGGGTGGGGCATCACTGCCCTCTGGTGGGAGTAGGAGGCCCAGCTTTGCTCCTGGAGAGCTGCTGCTGGATTTGAACCACCAAGCCTGCAGGCCGGAGTCCCGCACTCCACCACTTATGCCACCGGGCCTCAGCCCTAGACCGTAATTCTTTTTTTTTTTTTTTTTTTGTGGGCATCACTGGCTCAGGTGGTCCTGGGCGCTACCCAGCCGCCACTGGATTTGAACCGCCAAGCCTGCGGGCTGCAGTTCCGCACTCAACCACTTATGCCACCAGGGCTCAGCCCTAGACTGTAATTCTTGATGGAAGCAGGACACCTCACCTTTGCGCTGAGGAGTTCACAGTGAGTCAGAACCACTGAACTTGTGCTTAACAACCCAGTGCCTAACAGCTGTGCCAGGGGGACTCCTAACAAACATTGACACTAAAAATCTATAGTGTACCATCAGCAGACCATTTGAACATGCCCCCCCCACCCCACTTAAAGTACCATTTATAATAGCAGTAACAGGTCTGTCAGATGTCAGAGGGAAACCCTCAGGATGCCTTCATGGAGAGCAGGCTATTAAAAAGTGAGTGACTATTCCTTTAATGAAATCAAGAGCTTGCATGCCAAATACATTTGCAAGAACCCGTATGAAAACCCCGAATGTCTTAGTTCAGTCCAAGGCGGTCAAGGTCACAAGTGGGAAATTCTCTAGAGAAAACACAAGTAAGCAGAAATCAGAGGGGTCAGCAAACCCACAGTGAGAGATACCTAGGTGATTATGAGAAAACGATCTTCAAACTGAGAAAACGTGCAGAATCAGTTAAAGAGGGGGCGCCTGTAAGGGGTGGGCCCTTGTGAGGAGGATGTAAATGTCTTTGGACAGCAGCCTGGTGCTATTGGTCCACACTTCAGAAATCCTTTGGTCCCGCCACTGCATCGAGGGGGTGTCCTTCCCGAGCACATCTTATAGCTGTTGTCAGGGGCCCTCCAGGCAGTTGAGCCCCGCCCGAGGGTCCTGCACAATCGTTCGTGGCTCCTCTGTGGCAGCCACTCTTGTCACTCCACCCGTACCCGTGCACAAGGAGGCTTCAAAAAGTTCATGGAAAATGGGGATTAAAAGGAAATGGAATTTTCCCACTCACTTTTCGAAGATCCCCACATACGTGTGAAGACACCTGCCTAGGGACTTTCACTGCCACCTGTCACATACCCTCAGAAGTGAAAGGATCCTGGCGTGGAGTGGCATGCTCGAGTCTTTTCTAGATGAAGGAGTTACTTCCCAAGAAATGTGCAGGGAATCGGGAATGAAACTTCCAAGTCTGTTATCTGGCAGGAAGCCCTTGAACCCAGGGGATCACACATCTCCCTCCTCGTTGGGCTGGAGGAAGTCCTTGAAGATGGCTCCGCTTTCTAGCACCTTCTGCTTCCTTTCGCAGAGAAGTTTGTCTATGTTTTGATTTTGTATGTTCTTTCTCCATGTGTGTTCAACCGGCGTGGCTTGAGGAACAAATTCATAGGTGGGTGAGAGAGAATTTTGTATCAAGAAGTAATTATGCATCAATAAGACATCCCAGCCCAGATCGAGTCCCTAACTTTGCCATTAGCCCATGAAGTCCTCTTTGGACTCACGCAGCACATGCAGGGACGCTGAATGCAGGCTGATCACGGGCCAGTGGCTGAGAAGTCCTGTGCGTCCAATGGCAGTGGACGTGCCTCCAGGGCTTCCAAAGCTGCCATCAGCGTGGCCCCACGTGGCTCATGAACAGGAAGGAGAAGCAGAGAGTGTGTCCTGCCTCCAGGGAGGAAGAGAGGAAGTCCCAGAATCCTCTTGGAAGGCCACACCCCCAAGAAGGGGTGGACCAGGCTGGGACCTGACTGACAGGCAAGACTCCACCCTTCTTTCTTTTATCAAGTTGACAGGACATTGTGTAACTGCCACCTGTGTGAGGCCCAGGAGAGGCAGACCTGCCGAGACAGTAGCCAGAGGAGTTCAGTTCCCTCGTGTAATGGCAGAAGGGATCGGGAGATGACGGAGAACTAATTACAATGAGCACAAGGACAAAGAAAATGTTCTTGCCTCGAGAGTGGTGCTGACTGCACAACTCTCATAAATTTAACCCACAGGATTATAGGGAATGGGGTTTCTCTTGCCCATAAAACAGTTCAAAATAGAATCTAAAAATTACTTTCCTGTATGATTTTAATTAGATGGAAATAAGCATGCCCACCAGCCAGACTGAAACTTGGCAAACTGGTCTTCCCTGAGATCAGATTGGAAAATAAGATAGAGACTAGTTCAATATGAACTGAGGAATAGACAGAGAGATGAATGGGCCAGTGGGCTGGAAGCTGACCAGAAGAGAATGAAGTCATTTAATAAATAATACTGGTGGCACTTAAATTAGTGAGAAGAAAGACAGATGGCTTAATAAATACTGTTAGTACAACCAGAGTCGACTGAGGAGACAACCGGCTGGCAAATCGAAACCAATTTTAAATCCACCCCAACCACATGGACAGGGAGCAGCAAGCACCTGAATACAACGAGAGGCTCTGTTGGCAGTGTGCGAAACATGGATGAGCCTTTTGTTTTATCAATCATTTTGCTGGGGGTTATTAAAGCTCTTACAGCATCAAGTACATTTGCCAACATCACTTTCAAAACATTTTCTTTCTACCTGAGCCCCTGGCATCAGCTCTTTAGCTGGCCCCTCTCCTGTGAGCCCTTGATAAAGTATAGATTATTATTATTTTTGTATCTTACACCATCTGCTGTTTCCCCTCACTGTGTCTGTTGTTTGTTCCCTGGTGCGGGGTGTTATGACATTGATCATTGCTATCAGGTCCCCTTGTGTCCCCCTTTGCCTCCACTCCCCCTCCCCTTTGGTATTGCTATTCACAGTACTGTTCTTTTTTATACCATTTTATTGGGGGCTCTGTAACTCTTATCACAATCCACACAAATATCAGTTGTGTCAGGCACAGTTGTATATTTGTTGCCATCATCATTCTCAAAATATTTTCTACTTGAGCCCTTGGTATCAGTTCATTTTTTCCCCTCCCAGTATGAGCTTATTTACTTATTTATTTTTGGAGAAGCATCTGGTGGGTTTGAACTGCCGACATTTGGGATAGCAGTCCAGTGCTTACTCTTTGCACTACCAGAGCTCTTCTTCCAGTTCTGTTCTTGAGGGGTTATCTGTCCTGGATTCTGTGTGTCAGCAGCTCTCCTCTGTACAATGCTCTGGTCTAGCCTAGCTGTGAGGTGGAACTGGGGTCATGACAGTGGGGTGGGGATCTTAAACACAATCGTGATGCGTCAGTTCTGGCTCCGTGGCAGTGACAGTTGCCTTTGGGGGGTGGGGGTAGAAAGCTGTTCATTGGGCCCATCTTTGAGTGTCATTAACACTTCCTTTGTGACTTCAAGTGTCACTATTTCAAAAATATTGGATGTGGAAACCATGCATATTGTTTATTCTTGCCATGCAAGGTTTTAAGTAATTGTATTCCCGTTCAGGAGCTGCCTGGTTCTGTGCTCATTCCCTCTCCACCTCGCTCCTCCTGCAGCTCTTCAGCCTGCTCCAACCCCCACCCCGAAACCCACTGCTGCAGGGGCGGGGCTGACTCACAGGCACCCACTGAAGAGAGGCCAACTGCCTCTTCTCTCGCCCAAGGAGAAACAGGGTGCCGAGGAAGGGGGTGAGCCTTCAGCCCTTCTCTTAGCAGCCCAGTGCTTAATCCTCTTCACCCCCAGGGCCTCTCTTCTTACAAAGTCAGCCTCTACTTTGAAAGGGAGCCTCGGAGCGGTTTCTGCACACACGATCTTGGAGGCACAGGCATCCCAGTGGCACCGAGGGCTGCGAGTTTGGCTGCTCACCGTGAGGTCGGCCGCTGGAAACCACGATGAGGCGTCTTACTCCTGGGAAGAGTGACGGTCTCGGAAGTCCACGGGGGCGGTTCTAACCTGTCCTACGGGCCACTGAGTCGGCGGCATCCGAAGCGACCCTATGGCAGTGCTTTTTCATCTTTATTTTTGAATCGCTGGGAGCTCGTACAACTCATCACAACCCATCCATCCATCCACTGTGTCAAGTACATGTGTACATTTTTGTTTAAAAAAAACAAAAACCATTGGCTTTCTACTGGAGCCCTTGGTATCAGCTCCTCGGTGTGCTTTTTGCATCTTGATGCGGCCCAGACGGTCACTAGGTGGCACCAAAGGCTCTCGTCTCCCACTGTGACCACTTGTATCACTGACGTTTTTTTCATCCGATTGGTCTGTAGCTGTGTGTGTGTGTGTGTGTGTGTGTGTGTGTGTGTGTGTGTGTGTGTGTGTGTGTGTGTTGCACAATTTGATTTTGAGGTCGATGTTAAACACACTGCCTAAAAATAATTGAGATTTCTTTACTCTGCTCAGAAAAGGCTTCACGAGCCCTTGCTCAAGCTCTTCCCTAAAGTGGGTTGTGAACTGGCTGCTGAGAGATCAGCAGTTTGAAGCCTCCAAGGGACCCCAGGATGTCTCCCATACCAAGCTTTGGACTGGAAAGAGACTGCACAGTCTCAGAAACCCACAGGGGCAGTCCTACCCTGTCACTGGTAGGATCCGCTCCAAGGTGGCGGGCGAGTGTGGTTTTTGAGGCTTTAAAGGCTAATAGAATCCTGCGGTGCAAAGTGGGAACTGGTGCCCTTGTTCTTTTGCTCCCGCGAGAGAGGGAAGGGCGAGTCTCTGTGGCAACTCTCAGTAGTTCTGGCAAGGAAAGGGGTCTGTGTGGGCTCACTTTTGTCAGGGTTAGCTTGGAGCCCTGATGGCCCTTCAGCTCAGGCCTGCTAACTGGGAGGACAGAGAGGTGGTTCAACCCGCCAGCTGCTCTGAGACAGCAGGACTCGCTCGGCTGCCTGCTCCCGGAGGGATGCAGCCGCCCACTCCCAGGTTCTACTCGCTCCCACAGGCTGCTCTGAACCAGTATGAACTCAAGGGCAGCGAAACTGAAGCGTCTGTCTAGAAAGCAATTGCACAGAGATTTTTCAATGATACATGGATTTGTGCAAAATAGGAGTGAATTCTAGATTTCTCCTGACTGCGTGACCATCTTCTTCTTTACGACGATAGTGTGCTTTCTCTATTCTTAGTCTAGTTTGTGTTTTACGATTGACCGACTTTGCCATCCCTTCGCCTCTCCCTGTTCCATTTCTCTGGTCGGCGTCCTCGTCTTGGGGGTGGCCTGGACACCCAGTGTGTTCTTCTCTCCGCCATTGCATCATAGTCTCACCATTTGACTCAGGTCAGAGAGGTCGCGCCCACCTCCCCAGGCATACGGGGGCCCTCTGCGGGGTCTGCTCTGCCTGGTGGTCTGTGTGCTTGAGAAGCCAGGTTTCTGACGGCTGCTTTGATGACCTCCATCCCCACCTGCGGTCATTTATCTGATGCCTTTTCATGACGGTTGGAAGGTCTTGATGCAGTTGTCTTGCGTTGCAAGGACTCTTTTTCTTTTTTCTCTTGGCGTGTTTGGTCTGTCCAAAAGTTCTCGTGGTGCCACACTCGGCCTGTCACAGTGCTGCAGCTTCGCTGGCCTGGCGCTCCTACTTGAGCCCATCAGATTTACCCCGACCCATCCCGCTGGGCTGTGTGTGGCCGTCTCGTGGCTTCTGACGTACACAGCCGTCTGCGCGGGAGATGCTGCAAATCCCACAGACTGCTCGGGGGCCCGCCCGGCTGTCCTGGAAGAGTGTGGCCAGGCTTGGTCTGCCATACTTGGTCACGTGTCTCTGGCGAAGGGCAGCCTGCTTGGTAAAGTGGAGGGGGCACAAAGGAGAGGGAGGGGAAGGCCCTCGAGCCGATGGACTGGCACAGGGGCTGCCTCCGGGGGCTCAGACGAAGAGCATCGTGAGGAGGGGCAGGACCGGGCAGGGTCGCAATGAGTTGGAGCAGCAGGAACTGCACAGGGCTTCCACGGCGGAGACCCTGGGAGGCGGTTACCTGCTGGCCTGTAGGCAGTAGTCTGTCGCGTCCCAGGGAGGCTGTGTGCAGGGGGTCTGGGTGGTCTTCACAGGTCTCCAGAGTCCCACTGTTTGTGATCAGGCTCCCTCTGGACTCGCTCACGTTTGTCTTGAGAGCAGCCCCAGCCCTTCCTTGCTCCCGTCCCAGCTCCTCTGGTTCCCTGGTCCCTCCTCCTCCTCCTCTAAAAGCGGTGCCTTTGGGAGACCAGCAGCCCCCGTCCGGTGCACTCTCCAAGCGCCTTGGCTGCCAAAGCTGCGTCCTCCAGGGTGGGCTGGGCGCCCTCTCGGGGGCAAGTCTTTGTGGGTGCCAGCTGGTTCTAGGACAGTTTGAACCCTGAAGGCCTCCCAGAGGCTCACCTGCAGCAGGGACTCCACACTCAGTCTGGCTCACCCGATGTCATCCTGACTTGGGTCAAAGGCTATGTCTCCAGCACCTCTGGGTCCTCCTCATCCCCAGGGCTCCCTCAGTCCTGCCCAGGCACAGAGGAGCCGAGGGGGCAGGGGTACAATGAGCACACGTGGCACGAGCTGAACTGCACCTTGAGGAAACCACATGGAAGAACAGGAAGAGCAAGGGAAATAAATAGTTGCCAGTGGTTAGGTCGCTCCTGAAGCATCGTGGGGCCTCCGTACACTGGCGTTCCAGGCTGGGAGACCCACAAGGGGCCCACACAAAGGTAGCTCCCACAGGTGGGGCTCTGAACATCTTAACAACTAGTGACAGACAGACAGAAGGACAGAACTGTGGGGCCAGGCCTCTAGGCTCTGAGATTTGCTGGGACGTCTTAGGGCTGCCCAGAGCCAAGGGGGAGGCTATGGGTTACAACTAGGTTCCTGTAGACTTTACCCAACTTTCCTTTCCGCATCTGTGGCAGGGCTAGAGGTCCTTCAGGATGTCTGAGCAGGGCCCATGGCTGGGGGACTCCTGAGTTGTTCCTCTCAACAGAGTGGGCTACCTCGGATTCTCTTTGCTCAGGTGGAGTTAGCCATTCACCCATCAGTTGGTCATTCATTCAAAGCCCCTGGAGTGGACTTCCGGGAAGGTGGTGACTGAGTGGTGCTCACCAGAGGGACTCGGTGGGAGACTGGTCCCAGGAGAGTGACTGAGGGAGAGGTTCAGCACTGCCGGATCGCTGAGGATCATCATAGAGATAAGTAGGCACAGATTCTTGGGGCTTTGAGGGGCTGGGGACTTTTGGCTTACCACAGTGAAGCCCGGCTAGGGTTTGGGTCTAGCTCCGCCACTGTCTCCGCAGGAGTCACTGCCGGGACGGTTGGAGCCAGCACAGGGGCATTGTCTCATCAGGGCCGCGGCTTGCCATCAGTATAGGGCAGAGATTGAACCCTTGCAGCACCACACTCAGGGCTCAGCTGTGGTTGCTTTGGGTTCCCTCGTTTCTCTCTGTCCCCACCATGGTTTTGGCAGGCTTGGTTTCTTGGTTTAAACTCCTGGTCTTTTCCAGTTTGGCCCACAGGCCAGACCATCCCCTTAGCCTAGGGCAATTACACCTGCGACACCCACTTGGGAGAGCCCCACTCTTCAGTGTAGCCTGACGCTAGAGACACTCACCCACCCTCCACCTGGGTGTTTTTCCACCCAATTTCTCCAGCCTGTGTGGTTGGGAGAGCACTTACATGTCCTCTAGGGGCCCATCTGACTGAGGAATCCTCCTCTCGCCTGCTTGGTGCCAATCAAGGTCAGGGTGGTTCCAACGGCAGTGGCCTGAGTTCCAAGCTGCTGCAGGAACCACTGCCCAGTCTCCACAATGATCTGCCTGACTGATTGGGTGGTTCCGCCCACCATCGACAGTGCTCTACTCAGGAGTGGGTAACCCACCAGCATTCCGTGCTGCTCCCCTCGCAGTGGGCACCCCCACACACCCCCTGCAGTGGCCCAGGCTGCCGTGGGCTGCACCATCCCAGCTCTTGGTGAGATCATGCAGTGCAGCGCCATCCTTGTGAGTCCACAACAATCCATCCAGAGGTCCCTGAAAGGACTAGCCAACTAGCCCTCCAGATAACAGAATACTGGTTTGTTAGGGAAAGAGTGAAGTCACAAGAGGATAAAGTGTTAGGCTAATTTCTTAGCGAAATTAGTCACAGGAAGTTTGAAGACATATTCCTATAAGTCTCCCAGAGAGAGCTGGTGTTCTTCAAGGCCCTGGAAAATGGCACCTTCGAGTCCCTGGAAAATGGTTCCTCAGAAACAACGCAACACAAACTGCAATCAGCCCCAACAACCTCAGTGACAAATCAGGGGAAACAAAAGCCAACGGCAGAAGATGCCCTGAACCCAACGACATGCATAGCAGAAGCAGACATTGATATGCCACAGAAATAATTATTCAGAATGATGCTTGGAGTCATACAGGATATGAGGGAAATAATACAGAAAAAGGATGAATTGATATATGAGATACAGTCCATACACCAAAGGGAAACTCAAGAGCTTAGGGACGTGATAACAAAAACCAACAGCAGACTCACAGACTTTGCAAATTAACTGGGGGAAGCTGAAAACCCCATCAGTGATCTAGATGACAGCCAAGTGAAATTTAACTTAACATACATGAACAAAAATATAATAAGACTATCAGAGAAGCCGAAGAAAATGTAAGAACTATGTCTGATGCTATGAAGAGGAATAACATCAGAATTATTGGTCTACCGGAGGAAGAGACAACAAAGAAGTCATCTGCAACAATAGAGAATTCTTGGAGGAAAACTTCCCTAGCAAAATGAATGAAAACCAGGAAAATATTCAGAAGGCTGAAAGAACATCAGCTAGAATGAATCCCAAGAAGTCATCAAGACACATAATAGTTAAACTATCCAACTTTGAGGAAAAGTAGAAAGTCATAAGCGCAGGGAGAGGGGAAAAAAGCAATCATATATAAAGGTTCCCAAATAGAATATGCTCAGACCTATCAGCAGACAGTATGAAGAAGAGGAGAGAGTAATATATTCCAAAAATTGAAGGAAAATAATGCAAACCCAAGAATACTCTACCCAGCCAAATTATCTATCAAGATAAATGGAGAAGTAAGAGTTTTCCCACATAAGGAAAAACTCAAAGAATACGTTAGAAGAAACCTAAGCCAACAAAAGATCTTTGCTGCCCCAGTATGGACAGAAGAACAGCACTCATCAAGCATAAATATGAGATGGCCACATGGAACAACCTCACCCAGAGGGCAACAACAAAAACAGCCCCGAAAAGAGGAATGACTTAAAGGTAGAAAGAAGTTAAGAATTATCAACATGCACAACACTCTGAAAAGAAAGTGAAGTAGAGAAACACCCAACACAAAAGGTATAAGATGACATCACATATTCCACAGTTAGAGATAATAACCCTAAATATCAATGGACTGAATAAAAGGGAATAAAAAGGTTGCAGCTAGCAGACTGGCTTAGAAAACACAACCCATCAATCTGCTGCCTACAAGAGACACATCTCAAGACTACAGACAAAAATAGGCTGAGAATCAAAGGCTGGAAAAAGGCATATCAAGCAAAGAACAAATTTAAGAAAGCAGGGGTAGCCATCTTAATCTCAAATAAAATTGACCTCAAAGTGTAAACCATAAAAAGAGATAAGAAGGGACACTATATAATGCTCAAGAGAAAGGTAGACAAGGAACCAGTAAGCATTTTACACATATATTTTCCAAATGAGAGACCCACTGAATATGTAAACCAAACACTCCAAAAGAAGAAAAAACAAATCACAGCCTCAACAATTATTGTGAGTGACTTCAATACATCACTCGCTGAGAAAGACAGCTCACAGGGAATCACTCAACAAGGAGGCTAGAGATCTAAACACTACAGTTAGACAATTTGATTTGATAGAGATCTACAGAGCTTTTCATCCAGATACAAAAAATTCACATTCTTTTCAAGCCCACATGGCATATATTTGAAGACAGACCACATGCTGTGGCATACGGCAAATCTACATAAATTTAAGCACATTGATGTCATTCAGACCTCTCTCAGACTGCTGTGCCATAAAGTTAGACATCAACAAAAGGTAGATGAAGAAAACAAGAGCAAATAACTGGAGAATGAATAACCCTCTATTGCAAAAGGAGTGCGTACTGGCCCAGATCAGATGAAATTAGGAAATTTCTAGAAGCCAATGGGAATGAAAACATGACATATTGAAACTTATGGGACACAGCAAAGACAAGTTATCAGAGAGTGTTTCATAGCAATACATGGACGCATGAAAAAGGAAGAACATCTCATAAATAGTATGTTGGCATAGAATTTACAACAACTAGAGCAGAATCAGCAGGACAATCCCACTAGTAGCAAAAGAAATAATAAAAACCAGGGCTGAGATTTGGGAGAGGGAAAATAAGAAAACAATGGAAAAAATTAATACTGCTAAAAGTTGGTTCTTTGAAAGGATTAGCAAAATTGACAAACCACTGGCAGACTTAACCAAAGAAAGGAGGGGACATTTTTCAATAGCCAAGAATGAGGGATGAAAGAGGGGACATCACAACTGACCCTAATTAAACCAAAAGGATAATTATACAGTACTACAGAGGACTGTACTCCAATGAATTCAACAACTTGGAAGACATGGACCAATTCTTGGAAAAACAGTCCCTCCCCAGACTATCCCTGATGGCTGTCAAGAACCTCAAAAGACCTATAACAATAGAAGAAATAAACAAGGTTATCAAGGGATTATCAATTTTTTAAAAAATCCCCTGGGGCTGAGCCCCGGTGGCGTAGTGGTTGTGCGCGGGACTGCGGCCCACTGGGACAGAGGTTCAATTCCAGCAGTGGGGCTGGGCCTCCTACTCCCACCACCGAGAGCAGTGATGCCCCCCCCCCAAAAAAAAATCCCCTGGACCAGATGGCTTCACAGGAGAATTCTACCAAGCATTCAGGGAAGAACTGACACCAATCCTACACAAACTCTTCCAAGAACATAGAAAAAGATTGCAAACTCCTGAACTCCTTCTAAAAAGCTAGTATAACACTGATACCGAAACCAGGCAAGGACCCCACAAGACTTGAGAACCACAGTCCAATATCCCCAATGAACACTGATACAAAAATTCTTAATAAAATACTGGCCAATAGAATACAAAAGTATACCCACAGGGATGGAGGTTCAATTCCAGCAGTGGGGCTGGGCCTCCTACTCCCACCATCACATATTCCACAGTTAAAGATAATAACCCTAAATATCAATGGAGTGAACTTAGGAATAAAAAGACTGGCTTAGAAAACACAACCAATCAATCTGCTGAGGGCAGTGGGCAGTGATCCCCCCCCCCTCCAAAAAAAAAGAAAGAATACAAAAATATATAAAACAAATAATTCATCATGACCAAGTGGGGTTCAGATCCGGGATGCAGGGGTGGTTCAACATACGAAAACATAGTATCATTTGCCATATTAACATAAAAAAACTGTAACAACCCATGATAATATCAATAGATGTGGAAAAAGCATTCAACAGCATTCAACACCAATTCCTGCTTAAGACACTTGAGAAGATAGAAATAGAAGGAAAATTCCTCAAGACAATACAAGCTATGTTTGAAAAACCAACAGCCAACATGATAGTCAATAGAGAAAAGACGAATACAATCCCAGTGAAAAAGGGGACCAGAAAAAGATGTCCCTTGTCTCCCCTCTTATTTAATATCATACTGGAGGTTTTAGCTAACAGCAGAAGGCAAAGAAAAGACATCAAAGATATTCTGCCTGGGGAAGAAAGAGGTGAAACTATTGTTATTTGCAGATTATATGATTTTATATATGGAAAAATCCCAAAATCTCCACAAGGGGAGTACTAAAAGCAATAGAGGAGTATGGCAGAGTAGCAGGATACAAGATCAATAATCAGAAGTCTAGCAGACTTTTATACACATCGGATAAGACCACAGAAGAGATAAAGAAGAGGTACCCTTCACAATAGCCGAGCACAAACTGAAATATCTAGGGATATGTCTGACTAAAAGAACAAAAGATCTACATGAGGAAAACTTCAGAACACTTACAAGAAACCAAGAGTGACTTCAACAAATGGAAGAATATCCCATGCTCGTGGATCGGAAGACTCAATATAGTAAAGATGTCAGTCCTACCCAAGACACTATATAAGTTTAATGCAATCCAATACAATTATTCTCATCTTTCTCAAAGAAGTAGAAAAAAATGGTTACCAACTTCACATGGAGAGGGAAGAAGTGGTGCTGGGAAAAAAATGGATCTCTACCTATAGAAAAATGAAGCAAGGCCCTTATCTCGCTCCGTGCTTTAGAATAAACTCAAGGTGGATCACAGACCTTGAAGTAAAACCCCAAACTATTAGGGCCGTCAATGAGGGAATTGTGATCAACTTGAGAACTTGGCACGGGGATTATATAGGTTATCAGAAATAGGGAAGGACACAAACACAGCAGAGGCACACATAGACAAGTGGGATATATTGAAGATAAAACACCTGTGTACACTGAAAGAATTTACCACGAGAGCCCAGAGACTGGGAAATCATCTTTACCAATGACAAATCAGATAAAGGCCTTATTACTAAAACCTACAATACTTTGATAGCTTCCCAAAAGAGG
>PVJH01027815.1:0-28168 GCA_004026705.1 Nesogale talazaci
GAAAGAAAGAATATCTATATAGAATATATATTATATATGTATAACTTCTCTTGCCCCCAGTGAAATGACCATATGCCATGGTGTTATCACAACCCAGCGCTGAAGACTTCTCTGGAGCCACGGGAAATTTGCTGGGAAAGGCCCTTCTGCCCTGCACTATGCAGCCCTATAAACAAGCTCGGTTCATTAACCTCCACACTGGCGTCTGCGTGCCTGCAGATAGAGGCGAATGACCATTAGCTTTAAGTTGGGGTTTCCTGGCTTTGTGAAGTTTGACAACTCAATTGTGTTTGGGTTATGTGTATTTCCCAGTTTTTATAGTAGTCAGTTTAAAGGAATGGAGAGACATTAAATATTTGTTTTAGCGGACAAGATAAATGGAAGCAGCAACCAGGAAGATAGCTGACAAGTCTGAAAGCTAAGTTTGTTTTTCCACTTCCAAAGCATGGCTATTGTGTGCCTTGCCATGACTGGCAATTAGATAAAGGATAGCGTATTATCAGGCAGAGGATAATAAATATTTACTTGGAGCCCTTTAACTTAAGCATGCTAACCTTGGAAGAAGATTTCACTCCTGCAGGGAGTAGTATCCGCTCTTTCCCAGGAAACCCAGGGCCTCGTGCTAAGGGTCTCTAGAAGCTTCTAGAACAGTCCGGGAGCAGAAGTGGTTTGTCTAGCAAATCAGTCAGCCTATGAATGACTGGCGATGGTCAGCAGGGTCCCGAAGGGCACATCTGGTGCCTCACCCCAGCTGGAAAGGCACATCATGACTTGGACACAGAAGAAACAGAGCTGGAGCGAAGGAAGGACTGGCCTTGTCCTCTCTCCTCCATCTAGCCTAGCTAGGAGGCGTGGCCAGGCTGCTGGACCCTTCATGGGCTGCTGCTGAGCTCAGAGTCTTCGTGCCCAAGCTACCCCAGAAAAGAGACCCAGAAAGTCAGCTACTGAAAATTCTCTCTGGAGTTCTGGATAGCCGGCGGGGTCTTCAGTGGCGAGTAAGACGCCCGTGTCTGACACTCTGGCTCCCTACTTGAGACAGGGAGGGGGAAGCAGCAGGAGCCGGGGAGACACATCTGAGGTCACAAGCAGAATTCAGTGGCGGGGGTTCCTCAGCACAGATGGGGGGCTCTCCTTGCTCCTTCTATGACAAAGGGCCGGCTACCGGGGTCTCCCCCCTGGGGCCACGTCATGTTCACTTTCCATTGCCATGGCCCTCTGCTGGCATAGAGGAATCAGGAGACCCCAGTTTTCATCTGTGCTTTGCCCTTGACCACAGATACCAGCCCCCCTCCCCCCTCCCCCCCATATTTCTACCCCTTTATCTGCAGATTCCAGGGAGGTCACTTTTATGGTCTGTTCCACTGGCTCTTCAAGAATAAGCATCTGCGCATATGGAGCGGGGAAAGGAATTCCCCTGAATAAGTGCTTTTCCTTCCCCAAGCAGGACTTCAGGAAGGGCGGGAACAGTGGGGGCTTGGGTGGAGCCCGCAGCTGCTCCATGACCACGGACTGGGTTGACTTTGCTTGGGCGACGACCAGCCTGCCCGGCATGCCGGTGTGTGTGCTGAATGCCTGCATCTGGTTCACCCTCTGGGCTTCCCTCCCCAGCCCCCGCCCATCTCCTGCTCAGGCCTGATAAGCTCTCCCTTCCCCACGTGCTAATTGTCCATTCCTGTTCTTCAGAATCACAGAGCTGATTGGTTACCACCCCGAGGAGCTGCTGGGCCGCTCAGCCTATGAGTTCTACCATGCGCTGGATTCGGAGAATATGACCAAAAGTCACCAGAACTGTAAGTCCTAGGGGTTCTCACGGGGCTTCCCTATGTCCATGGCATCGGGCCCTGTGTGGGTTGTGGCCAGTGAGACACGAGGGAGGCCCAGTCATTTGCTTTATTGAGACGCCGTCTGGGGTGGCACCCAGACTCCTCCAGCCTCGGGATGGCTGTGACCCAGGGTGGCCACCAGCCCGACTAAGAGTGACACTTTCTTGCACTTTCGAACAAGGCTGTCTTCCTCGGAGGCCTGGCAGGCTAGTGGTTATGCATTGGGCTGCTAGCTGCGAGGTGGTGGCTTTGAAGCCATCAGCCACTCTTGAGGAGAAAGAACTTCCGTAAAGAGTGACATCTTGGACACTGACAGGAGCCGGTCCACCCTGTCCTGCAGGGTCCCTGATGTGTGAGTGGATATCGGCTGGGTGGCAGTGAGTTTTTCAGATCCGTTCCTCCACACAGACAGGACCCCACCCAGGCACCCAGCTTGAGTGGAGCGTGGACAGATGGACAGACAGAATCTCTGTCCCCATGTACCGCTTCCCCTGGGCACCAGTCTGCACTGCACAGCCGCACAGGACGGGGCTGTAGTCACCTGTAGTCAGCTTGGGGTCTGTGCGAGGGAGAGATGCAAGTGCGTTCTTCGCAGAAGATGGACACTGGGAGAGTTAAAAGGAAGTGCCCGGAAAGAAGGAGGACCTGGAAGGGTAAGAAGGGTGTGTGCTAGAGGCATAACAGAAGGTAGCTGGTTACCCACCGACTTCCTCTTCCTCTTTGGTGGGAGGAATCCATAGCTTGATGTGAGCGGTGGACCGGGACTCTCTGAGAGCTTGTGGGCAGGACCCCAAGAACGCAGTTGAAGGAGGCTCACAGGCCACCAGGGAGAGCCTGGAAGCTGTGTGTTTCAACCAGAAAGAGCTCATAGACCGGCGCTGTCAGAGAGAATCTTCAGTCTCAATGGCAGTGTTCTCTAGATGTGCTTCCCCATGTGCCCATTGGGTACTTAAAATGTCACGAGGACAAATGAGGAAGCGAACATTTTCCTTTTCTTTCAATTTTTTTATTTAAATTGAGACACCCCCACCCCCCACCCCGTGACTGCTGGCTACCATGTTAGACAAGGCTGTTCTAAAGACTTCCCTTGACTGTGTTCCCGTCCCGGGCTTACCCCTGTGCAAAGGGTCCTGGGTAGTGTGCTTTATTCCATACTGCCCGTCGACGTGCATGGAGTCAGGACTGGCAGCACTGTTTTAGCACCCTGTAGGAAATGGAAAAGTGGGATCTGTCCCTCTCCTACAGGCTCTTGCTTCCAAGAAGGTAAAAGGAGGGCTGTGAGCTCCTCTGGGGGCTGAGTGACTCACATCACTAACCACACAATCTAGCTTGACATTAGGTCCAGAGTAGGCATAAAATGAACAATCACTCTATGGAATGAAAAAGTATTCTGAGAGAACCTGCTCCCCGACAAGTGCCCGTCGTGGTGCAGACAGAGATGCCAGGGTCATCAGAGGAGTGAAAATGGCCAAGTTAAGTCTGAAAAGATTCTGGGGGCCTGTTGACCTTGGAAGTCCAGGGTCAGTTGTGGCCCAGAGTGGCAATGAAGAGAATGGAAGGAAGTCTGAATGTACGAGGCCCCTACATACATTCATCAGCCCCAAGGTCAGGACAGCTTCTGCTCCCAGGGCATGTACCCAGCGGATCCACTGATTTCCCAGAACCTGGCTTTCTGGGCCTCCCTTCCGTTAGCTGTAAAACTAAGGAAAGCCAAGCCTTCCTTCCCAGACCAGGGTGAAGCCAGCACCAAGGACAAATGCAGACATTCCTGGGAATTCCAAAAGGACACATTTGACTCTATCTTGAAGGGGGGAGGTGAGGAATACTCACTCTCTCATCAAATGAAGCATGCGTTGGCTTCTTATTACGAATGTACAACAGACTATTTCCCCCCCCCCCCCCACTTTTTTTAGAGAAACTTTTACCCATGAAAACAACTGGAAGAGAAATGTAGTCTGTTTTCTCCTGATTGGTTTTATCCTGACTCTGGGGAAAATGTTAAGTTTGCTCCCACATGAATGCACCAAGCATCGGAACCCAAGCAATTTTCTACGAAGGCAGTTTTGACACCTGGGGACCCTGGGTATGACGTCAGAGTAGAGCGGTGTGCCCTGCGAGGCTTTCGAGAGGTGACTCGGGGGAAGTGGAGCACCAAGGCTTCTTGGTGCTTGTGCAAACACCCACACTTGGCATCAGGAGTCACGCACGTTGTGCTCGCCATGGGAGAAGCCCACCCAAACCCAAGAAGCAGCCTCACCGCCAGCGAATCCATTCTGACTCAGAGCCACCTGACAGGACAGCGTGGGACTGTCCCGATGAGTGCCTGATGCTGTCCCTCTTTACAGGTGTGGAAAGCCTCTTCTTCCTCCTGCAGGAGTTGATGGGTTCAAACCCCCCGCCACGTGCAAATATCAGCGCAGGCCATAAGCACTGTGGCCTTCGAGCCCTTTAATGGTGGCTGTTGCGTGTCAAGTGGATTCCATCGCACAGCAATCCTTCATGCACGTTGAACTGCTCCGCGGCATTTCCGATGCTGTCTTCTTCATGGGAGCAGACTGCTCCGTCTTGTCTCTCCCTGAACTGTTAGGTGGATTCAGACGGCCAGCCTCCTCGTCCCCGTGCCCTTAGAGCTCCCGTTGAAACAGAATGAAACCCCGCCCAGTCCCGTGCCATCCTTATAACGGTCTCATATTTCAGCCCCTGATGGGAGCCACCATGCCGGTCCATCTGGTGGAGGGACTTCCTCTTTTTCTCTGCCCCTCTGCTTCACCAACCATGATGTCCTTCTCCAGGGATCGATCATCTCTTGAAAGCACGGCCGGAGCACATAACACCAGGTCTCACCATCCTGGCCTCTAAGGAGTATTCCGGCTGTACTTCTTCAAAGAGATTTCTTCATTCTTTTGGCAGTCCGCGATATTTCAATATTCTCTACCAGCGCCATAATTCAGACACCAACTCTAATTCGGTCTTCCTTATTCCGTGTCCAACTTTCATACGCATATGAGAGGAGTGACTAGACCGTGGTGTGGGTTAGACATGCCTGAGTCCTCAAAGCTTTTCAACACTTTACAGAGGCCTTGTCCGGCTGATTGACCCAATGCCTGCGTCCTCCGATCTCTTGACTGGGGCTTCCATGAGCACGAATTGTGGTTTCAGCCAAGATGAATTCCTTGACAAAGCCAGGCTTTTCTCCGTTTGTCATGATGCTACGTCATCGTGAAAGGTGTGAGGATTTGAGGCTTCTTTACATTGAGTTGTAATCCAAAATGAAGGCTTGATCTTCCTCAACAAGGGCTTCAAGTCAAGCAAGGTTGTGTCATCTAGAGATCGAAGGTGTTCATAAACCTTCCTCCAACCCTGAGGCCACATTCTTCTTCATGTAAGCTGGCTTCTGATGGTTTGCTCAGCTTACAGACTGAACAAGGATGGTGAGAATAGAATACAACCCTGACACACCTTTCTGGGTTTTAAACCAGGCAGAACTCCCTGGTTCTGCTCGAACAACTGCTTCTTGATTCATGCACAGGTTTCACATGCACCATGAAGTGTCCTGGAATTCCCATTCTTCTCAAAGCTGTCCAAACTATGTTTACTGCATACACAATCGACTGCCTTGGCATAGCAAATCAAGGACAAGTAACTATCTTTCTGATAGTCTCTGCTTTCAACCAAGACCCACCTGACATCAGCGATGACGTCCCTTGTTCCGCATCCTCTTCTGAACCTGACATGGACCTCTGGCAGCTCCCTGTCAATGTTGTGCGACAACCGCTGTCGGGTGATCTTCAGCAACATTGTACTTGGTGTGTGCTAGCAATGATATTGTTCCAGAGTTTGGATCTTCTGTGGGGTCACTTTTTTTTTTTTTTGAGTCGGTGCAATTATATATCTCTTCTAGTCAGGTAGCCAGCTAGCAAGCTGTTTTCCAAATTTCCTGGCATAGATGAGTGTGCGCTGCCGGAGCTGCACCAGCTGGTTGAAACATTTCAGTTGGTAGGCCATCAATTCATGGAGCCTTATTTTGGGCTGATACTGCCAGTGCAGTTTGACTTTCTTCCTTCGGCATCATCTGTCCTGGCTTCGATGCCATCTCCTGAAATTGTAAAATGGTGACCCGTTTGGCTGGGTTTTGCATAATGACTCTGTATCTTTGTTTCATCTCCTTTTGATACTTCTCACTTCCTTCTTCATCACCTTATCTTCGTCAGAAGCTCTGCGGAAGCCGGTTCCCTTTGGGGGACCCTGCTGGCATTTGACATACCAGGGACATACCTGTCAGCAGCACACAGTCATCACAGTGCAACCAGCCGACAGATAAAGGTTGGATTGAGTCATTTGACACAGAACCAGAGACCCCAAGCTCTCTTCCCCGGAGAGGCCCAGTAGAGCTGCTCTGAGCTCAGAGCCTCAGGCCCAGTCCGACAGTCCCAGCAAAGTTGGATAAACCTGCATGAGCTGGCAATCAGGTTAATGTCACTTGAAGAAGTATTTCTCTCTCTCTCTCTTTCTCCTCCCTCCCTTCCTTTCTCACTCTCTCTGAGATTGTTGTTGGGTTGATGCAAATAACATTACACACGGACTGACTCTTGTTCTGGAGAACAACCTGGGCACCCGGGCTGGAGGCTGGGCCAGACTGACACTTCAGGGCAGGCATCCCCAAACAACAGCCTGCTGACCACATGTGACCCTCTGAGGACATTTAGCCGGCCGCTGGGTGTTTTTGCCGCTGCCGCCTGCCCTGCTCATCAGCGGACTCATCCCGGGCCCGCAGTGAATTTGTTCATAATTGTTTGTTTGTTTTTTTAACTATAGTCTGGCCTTCCAGTGGTCTGAGTGAACTGGAGTGAACTGGCCCCATTTAAAAAGCTTGATGACCCCTGCTCCAGGGTGTCCTGACTTCCCACACGCATGCGTGCACCCCTGCTCTGAAGGTTTAACATGGCGAGGACTGCAGAAGCTCAGTCCCCAGACCAGACTGACTTAATTGAAAGTCATCATTTCCAAATGAATTAGCTCTGTACGCATTGCTGCTCTCATGGGGACAGGTGGGGGGGGGGGGTGCTCCCAGTTTCTCTTTGTTGTCTGAGGACATAATGTGCTTTTTAGGCAAACAAGATTAAAGGCCATAAAAAGTCTATCTATGGAATAACAGGCCCCTCACCAAGGCTGGCCTTAATGAGCAGATGATTAGAAAGCTGGCGTAATTATATTCCACCGACAGAGCAGACCCTCGCCTGTGAGTGCTCGAGAGGCAGTTAAGGCCTTTGCTCGCCGCGCAGTTTAATCAGCGAGAATGAGAGCCTTGAATTGGGCTCACATTAGAGCCGTCTGAACACGTTAGCTCCGGGCACTTGAGATTGTGCAAGAATCACTTTGCTGCAGCGGGAAGCTTCGATGGGCCTGATAACGGAGAGCAGGGAGGGTGAAAGTTATCTCTCTTGGCCAAGCACATGTGATTGTTTAAGACAGAAACGACTGCAAATTGAGTCTTACAGGTCACTTGTGACTCCAGTGAATGCACAAGAGCCCTGTGCTGAGAGGCCCATGGCCTGTCCTCTGGCCCGGACTCTGTCACTGTTGTCGTGGGCAGTGGGAAGCCCATCACAGCCCTCCTGGCCTTGACCGGTACAAGGAGACCACCGCTATCCTCCCTGTAGCATAGGTGTTTGCCCGTCAGCAGGCAGATACGTAGATTCTGGTGAGTTCCTATGAGGGAACACAGCATGCTCTGTGTGCCGAAGGAGCTAAGTACAAAGAGAGGAAGGGTACAACGGTTCTCGGAAACACACCGCGGGGACAGGAGCAGCCACAAAGGTGTACAAGGCTTGGTGCTATTTTCACGCAAACCTCAAAGCATCTCTAGGGCCGTCGCAGGGCTGGGAAGGGGCTTGGCTCAGCAGGAGTTTGTAGGCTGATGGAAAGGGTGCCAGACCTTGATGGTGGTCAGAGGTCCACGGGCGCCTCCTCTCTGGCCCGTACCCTGGCAATCCACGTGTCTTTCTTGAGTATCCATTGAACCTCAATCCAGCTGGTCTGTTAAAAATGGGAAACAAAGCAAGCCCCCCAAGAGAAGCTTGGCCAGACACATTTTAGACCATTGCCTCACCTACAGTTTTCACCGAGGGGCCTCTCAACAAATCACAGCTTGTTCCGGACTTCTGTTTCTTCAGACGTCCAACGGGAATTTTTGTAGATGCCTCATAACTCCATGATAGCTGACCTCGGGGGCCCCGCTGAGTACTTTCATGGGCCAGCCGCCACCGTCAGTGCTTTCTAGGTGACATTTAGCGAGCCCTGTGCGACCATGCATTGCTGCGGCCCCAGGTCCAGGAGGGGAGGCTTGCCTCCCGCACAAGGAGAGGGTGACAGACGGAGTTGGCATCCATCGCCCCCCCCCAGCTTGTCAGCAGTGGGGGCGCTGTGCATCCACACAGACCCTGGGCATCATCAGCCCTCAGGGCTCCTCTCTCCCACCCTGTCCCTGCTGCCACAGAAGGTCCCGGGCAACCTGCAGAGTCGGATCTGCGAGGGAAAGATGGCTGTTGTCCAGACGCACGCGGAGTGCGGCAGGCGCCCCGCAAAGGGAAGAGGTGTCGTGTACCCAACAGCTGACGTCATCGCTATTGTGGCAATGGGTTTCCCGCTTGTGCCATGAGGAGACTGTCACCAGGAGCGATGATCCCTTTCTCTAAGTCCCCAAGCTAGCGAGAGTCCCTAATCTTTCCACCACCCTCTGTGATTCTGAGCCAGAGTCCTGGGAGGAGGCCCTGGATTAGAGCGCTGCCAGCCGTTCTCAGACTAGCAGACACCGATTACAAAGCGTGGCTTGGTTTGTGTTGCGTGAAGTGGACGGACCACTCTGAGCTGGGGAAGAGAGCAACACAGGCTCTAGACCCCAGTGGACAAGCAAGCAGAATCATCTGGAAGAGTCATAAGCAGACACCAAGCTGGGGAGCTGGGAGCACCAAGGGGCCTTCACACCTAATGGTGAGGCTTTGTGTGTATAAGCCGCTTTCTCAGCCCAGTGGCGAGAGGGGCAATGCGCCAGGTGCCAGGCCCCACGGATGCCCTGGCCACCCGGGAGTACCAGTTAAGCAAGAAACACACTGCTATGACTGATAAGCAGGATGCTTGTGGTGGACCTGCTACACGGGGGCCAGCTTTCTTCAGGCTGCTTTTCGTGGGCTCTCCTCAGGGACTCCCTCTGTGGAGCCTTGGGGAGCAGGGGAGGGCTATGCTAGGCAGATGGGTAAAGCAGACTTGTCGGAGGTAGTGACAGTCCCTCGCCGACCGGGCAGTCCAGAAGGAGCCACTCCACCCCCCTGCCGCCCATCTTTGGTGTCTTGATCCTCGATCTGGCCAGGTCCCCCACCAACTCCCCTCCCCTTGGGATCTCCCCGCCCTGCGGTGGGCTCTGCTCACCCAGCTCCCTGACGGCTGGGTCCTTCTCTTCCCCCAGTGTGCACCAAGGGCCAAGTGGTGAGCGGCCAGTACCGGATGCTTGCCAAGCACGGGGGCTACGTGTGGCTGGAGACCCAGGGGACTGTCATCTACAACCCCCGAAACCTGCAACCTCAGTGCGTCATGTGCGTCAACTACGTCCTGAGGTGAGCATGAGAGGGATGTCGGGGCGGGGGCAAGCGGCATGAGCACAGGTGGGGGGCCGGCGGGCCTCAGGCCTGGGAAGGGTCGGTGCCCTGCCATGACAGGCCCAGGGAAGCCCAGCCTCCCAGGACTGTGCTCCCCATCAAGGGAGGGACTCCACCTTGCTGGTCAGCAGAACCCCTCAGTACCAACCTTCTTTGGGGTTCTCAGGAATACCGAGTCGGGGTTCTGCCCCTTTTCCTGCCCCTTCTCCTGACCTGTCATTTATCAGCATGCCGTTGCCCCAGATGGGAGGGCAGTACCTGGGAGCAGTGATTTCTGAATGGGGGTGGGGGGGGGAGGAGGAAAGAGTTGCCCACGCTTTCTGGGCTGAGGGCATGCCATACCCTTATGGCACGGCATCTGGGAAGAAAACTGGAGACAGCCATTGCCAGGGTGACAAAAACCCTCCCTCTGCCCCCGCCCCCAAATACTGCAGACAGGCCGCTGCGTGGTCAGAGGGCCCCAAGAGGTCTGCCACCCGCACGGCCAAGAACCAGACTGCCTGGCTCTTCACAAACTGCAGGCTCCCTCCCACTGAGTCCCAGGGTTTCCCGAGTCTGGGGGAGGCAGGGCGTGGGCGGAGGTGGGGGTCTGACACGCCCTCTTGTCCATCAGCGAGATTGAGCGGAACGACGTCGTGTTCTCCATGGACCAGACGGAGTCCCTGTTCAAGCCCCACCTGATGGCCATGAGCGGCATCTTCGAAAACAGCAGCGAGGCGGCCGTATCGGAGAAGAGCAACTACCTGTTCACCAAGCTGAAGGAGGAGCCCGAAGAGCTGGCGCAGCTGGCCCCGACCCCAGGAGATGCCATCATTTCTCTGGATTTCGGTGGGTGCCTCTGACCTGCACTGGGACCAAGGGGCTGAGGTTTTTGCCCTAAGAGGCCCATGGCACCAGCTTTTCCTCCACCAGAACTGTCCTTTCCCCCAGGTCACCCTAACCATCCCTTAGTGACCAGATGCTGTGCTGCTAGGCAAAAAGGACATCATCAGGCATCCTGCTGCCTGTGACCCCCCTGGGTCTGACTTCGGGGTGTGCTGGGCCAGGCAGGTGGGAGAGGAAGGGGTCCTGGGGTGGGTGTGTGGAGTAGGGAGTAAGGGGTGGCTTTTGCAAATGGAGACGGGAGATCTCTCTCTCGTGGGTCTGGAAGGACCCAGGCAGGGTTTGTAGGCAGAATGGTAAGTGGGACAGATGGTGGGAGTCCATCCCATGAGCAAGGCTGGAGAAAGACACAGGCCCAGGCTGAAACTCTCCAACCCCCTGCTTCCCTAGGATGCAGAGTGCCTCAACAGGGATGCAGGTCACTGGCATTCGATAGTGTTCCCAGCACTGTCCGTTGCTCCCATCCTAAGTCTTCTCTCGCCTGTGGGCTGCAAAGCCCCTCCCTGCCACTCCCTCCCTCTGCTGCCACACACACACACACACACACACACACACACACACACACACACACACACACTGGCTTCTGGGGCAGCAGCCAGAGCTGCCCAGGGTCCCCCTAGCTGCCAGAACTGAGCCTCAGCCCATCCCGTGTGCTCTTGAAAGACCCCGTGAGAATCATCACACTTTAGAGCTGGGGTTTGCAATCTTCCTCATGCTGGGACCCTTTCAGGAAGTTCCTCATGTTGTAGTAGCCATTACTGTCATTGCTACTTCATCACCGTCATCTTGCTACTGTGATGAATCAGGGCAACCCGAAGAGGTCGCGGCCCACAGGTTGAGAACCGCTGGTCTAGCGACTCCCTCAGGGTGCAGAGGGTTTACACCGGTTTACAGCCGTTGCAAGGTCAACCGTTTGAAACCACCAGGAGAAAGACAACATTAAACAACAGCACTAAACAACAGCAACAATCACAACCAAACCCACAGCCCCAGACACCCGCAGGGACAGTTAGTTCTACTGTGTCGCTGGACTTGCTATGAGTCCAAGTCAGCCTGATGGCGCTGAGTGTGGTTGGACAGGGAGAATGGTCCATGCTACGTCTGAGCATACTGATGCAAGGTCTCCTCTCAAACCCATTTCCCAACTCTCTCAGGGAAGAGCCTGCACCCTGCCCCCCACCCCCACCCCCGGTAGCCTCTGAGAGTTATACGCTCCGGGAGGGAGGGTGGTCCTCTGACAGGTGTGTGGAAGGGCACTCAAGCCATAGTGGAAGTGCAGCGGAGCCGTGGGCTCTGCCTGTGGCACCCTCTGTGTGCACGAGGAGGACTGCACTCCAGGAAGCGTGAAGTGCCCGGGACCTTCGGAAATGGATCACGGCTTTTCCTGCGGCCGCTCTGGGTAGACACGAACCCCCAACCTTTAAGTCGGCAGCTCAGTGTGTTCACTCTGTGTGTACCCCGTCCCAGGGGCTCCAGATGGCATCTGAGCCCCATCTGATAGCCCAGTTTGCCCAGCTAAGGCACAACATGTGACAGTCTAGCCCTCTCTGTGCCCTCTCTGCTCCCTGTGGGCCCTCTCTGCCCGGGGAGCAGAGTCCTGGAGTTGAAAGGTGTTAACCAAGCCGGGCCCCTCTTCCCCAGGAAACCAGAACTTTGAGGAGTCCTCCGCTTACAGCAAGACCATCCTGCCTCCCAGCCAGCCGTGGGCCGAGGAGCTGAGCCACAGTGCCCTGAGTGAGGGCGGGAGCCTGCCCGCCTTCACCGTGCCCCAGGCGGCCGCTCCGGGGAGCACCACGCCCAGTGCCACCAGCAGCAGTGGCTGTTCCACGGTGAGTCCCTGAGCCACCTGGCAGCACAATGCTGGGTGGTGTTGGGGTGGGGGGGAGGGCAATGAGGAGAGGGCAGGAGTCTCCTGCTTGGCAAGGCAGCCGAGGACACAATCCAAACACCACTGCTGCCCTTCTTTGCCTCATCCAGCCAACACAGGCCATGTCTAGGGTGATCATGACCCCTGCCCAGTGTTAGAATTGTGGACTGATGTTTATCGTCCACCCATCTCAATGGTGAGTCCAGCCCCGTCCCCATAGCTTTCAGAAGGCCTCACAACACAGGGGGTGCAAAGCTCCCAGAGCCAGAGCCACAGTCTTGAGTGTCTGCTCCTCAAGACAGCCTGTGAAGTGGCATTAAGCCTCATGCTCTGATGAGCCAAGGAGGCGCAGTGGTGTGGATGGATTGACCTGCATCATGGTGCCCAAGCAGTCGTTCTGCCATTGTCATGGTGCCCAGGTGGCCTCCCTGCAGTTGACGGTGTTGTTAGCCCTGTGGGCTCCTTCCACATGGGCCCTCTGGGCAGCCTGGCATCTCGCCCTTGACTCGGTCACTTTCCTTCCTGGCTCCAGCCCAGCAGCCCAGAAGACTACTCCACATCCCTGACGGACGACCTGAAGATCGGGGTGATAGAGAAGCTCTTTGCCATGGACACAGAGGCCAAGGATCAGTACAACACCCAGGTGGGTGGCCAGCCACGGCGCGTGCTGAAGATGCAGGTCCCTTCTTCGACAGAGCCCGTGGCTTCTTAGATGAGGGAGAGTGCCGGGAAAGGGAGGTGTGGCCCTTCTCTGCCCTCCGCTCTACCCAGCTCCGAAGACCCTGGCCACTGTTCTCACCGCTGGGCTTCAGTGCCCACCTCTCTCTGCGGTCACTTGGTTAGTGGGCACGAAGCCAACTTCAGGGCAGGGTCTTTTCTGTAACGAAGCCCCACATGGAACCAAAGGGACGTGCCCCAGTTTATAAACCACAGAGGGCACGGACTCCTCTCACAAGACGACACTTCATTTTCAGTCTTGTTCCTTTAAACCGGCCTCTAACTGGCAGATAGACCTTCCCAGGCATCTTGGCAGAAGTCCCTCTAGAACCCAGCAGGGACTGGGAGCCTGGGGAGTAACCTCCCAAAGTCCCACTGCTGGCCCTCAGGCACACCCTGGGTGCTTACTGTCTGCTTATTTGGTGCCTGGAGGGTGAGGCAGAGGAGGGGACCGGCCTTTGCCGCCAGGTAGGCTTAAGTACCACAGGACAGGGAGCAGGGCCCTCACCACCGGTGATGCAGGCCGGCCTGGTTGGCTTGCTGGGGTGGGCGCAGTTAGGGGGCGGTCAGGGCGGAGTCACGGGGCCCCAGTGTGGTGAGCGAGTGGAGCGTGGTACCCTGGGGCACTGGGCGAAGTGGGGTAAAGTATGTAAGTGGGGAGCGTGTCTCGTGCCAGGAACCCCCTGCCCACTTGGGTGCACAAGCCTGAGTTTGGGGGCAGCTCCCTGGTGCTGTGGACGATGGGTCTGGTGTGTAAAGATTGCAGCCAAGAGTACATGGGGAAGCAGTGCCAGCCCGGGTTCTCCCCGGAGGCCACCGGGGCTCGGAGATGCCTCAGCTGCAGCTGCCCTGGTTTGCGTTCGGTTTAGGGAGGAAGCGTGGCACCAGAGCTGGGCAGTGACCGCGGCCTGAGGGGGACAAGGGGGCAGGGCTGGCCTCGTGGTGAGATGCCATCGCGCGTTTCTTGGTCTCTGCTCCCTCAGACTGACTTCAACGAGCTGGACCTGGAGACGCTGGCTCCCTACATCCCCATGGACGGGGAAGACTTCCAGCTCAGTCCTATCTGCCCCGAGGAGCCGCTCCTGCCGCTGGAGAACTCGGCGCCCACCCCCCGGCACTGTTTCCGCACCATGACGAGCATCTTCCAGCCCCTGGCCCCCATGGGCACCCACAGCCCCTTCCTCCTGGACAAGTACCAGCAGCAGCTGGAAAACAAGAAGACGGAGCCTGAGCACCGGCCCATGTCCTCCATCTTCTTCAGCGGCGGCGGCGGGGGTGGGAACAAGGCATCGCTGCCGCCGTGCTGCGGCCAGGCCAGCACCCCACTCTCCTCGATGGGGGGCAGGTCGAATACGCAGTGGCCGCCTGACCCACCATTACCCTTCAACCCCACAAAGTGGCCTGTCGGGGATCCGCACGCGGAAGCCCTGGGACCGCCACCACTGGGGACCTCGCCCCATCCCTCCATGATCAAGAAGAGGTGAGTGACAGAGGGGGGGCGGGACCAGACAGCATGGGGGGCAGACAGGTGCCCAGGGTGGGGTTTCTGCAGAAAGCCTCCCGCTCCCACGCTTCTCCTCTCACTCCACAGTTGTTGGACACCCTGCCACCACCACACACACACTTAGCTCAGACTTAAAGTGCACAAGGCCTGAGGCAGAGCTTGCTTTAATCAGGGCCAAGGGGAAGGTTCTGATCAAGGGAAGAGGTCAAAGGTTCTGAACCTCCATGTGATGACTCCTCCAAGTGCCTTTCTGAGCCAGTGGTCACTGACTGGGCCGCAGGACACAGCGAGGTGTTTGAGGGGGAGAAACGGGAAATTATGAGCCCCGTATTCCTGCCCTCTGACTGCCCAGAGTCCCCAGCAGCACACCCAGGCTCCACCTGCACCCCTTCCTTCCCACCCCAGCTCCTACAAGTCTCCAACAAGCTCTGTTCTGAGCAGCTGGAGTGGGTGGAGCTTGGAGTAGCTGGACAGTCACACCGGTTGGCTTATGGCGGCGTCTAGCCCCTCGGTCACTGGGTATTCTCCCTGGGGCCCTTGCCCTTTCTAAGAGATTCCTAACTGGTCTTCGAGTCTCCTTATTAACAGCAGAATAAGGGAAAGGGGACTGGAGTTCAGGGCACTGAAGAGTAGGGGCAGAAGAACACTGCTACACACACACACACACACACACACACACTCACACGTACTGCAGACTGCAAGTCCCTCACCCAGCAGCCACTTGTGTAGCCAGAGCGGAGTGCTGGCCATGATGGTAGGATGGTGAGGAATCTCACCATCAGAGCGAAGAGGGTGCTCAGAGGTCGAGCCACAGGCCCACCCCGACTCCTTGGCCATCTGTGGTCTTTGAGGCAGCAGGGTCCTCAGTACTGGGGGGGACCCTCCGAATCGGAAGAAGGTAAGGCTAGTGTGATCTCCAGACTCCCTCACAGCCATCCTCTCTTGGGCACCGCAGGTCTGCAAAGGGGCATGGCCCTTGGGGCCCGGATGTGGTGAGTCCGGCCATGGTGGCCCTCTCCAACAAGCTGAAGCTGAAGCGGCAGCTGGAGTGTGAGGAGCATGCCTTCCAGGACGCGAGAGAGGTGAGCCCTTCCCGACCGGCATGGCGGTGCTTCCCCAGGGCAGGCTGGGCAGGGGGTGGCTGGGAGCAGAGCCTGTGGCATACGGACAAAGGCTCAGAGCACCTCCATGTGGCTCCCAGAGCAGAAGGGAGGGGAGTGGGGATGAGGGTGGGGGTGGGGGTCCTTTCCAAGGATCCAGCAACCAGTGAGGCATCACTGCTCTGGGCTCCCTGCCTCTGCTCGGCACGAGACCTAGTTCTTGGCCCCTCCCAGTTACATGTCCCTGTCCCCACGCAGGGGGACCCACCGGACAACAGCGTTTCACATTTGATGTGGAAACGGATGAAGAGCCTCCGGGGTGGGAACTGTCCCTTGATGCCAGAGAAGCCCCTGAGAGCCAACGTCCCCAATGGTGAGTAGCAGGAGGTAGGCCTGGACATCCTGAGGAGACAGGTGTCAGGGGGTTGGGGGGGGGGTGTCCAACTCCTGCTCCTCCCTCCTGGCCGTCTCCGACCTCCAGGCGCACTGTGATACCTCCCTGTATCAGAGAGGGGCGGTGCTCCCACCTCACCTCCCACAAGCCCGGTCGCCCCTTTCCTGGGGTGGAGAATGCCGCCAGGGGTCTGTGGGTGCCAAGGCCCCAGGGCCTGGCTCTAGTGCTGATGGTGGGAAGAAGAGGGGTCCTGCGGGTTCCCAGTCCACCCCTCCCCTCATCCTCCCACTTTGGTCTTCTAGATGAGTTTGCCCAAAACACCATGAGAGGCATAAGCCAGCCCCTGAGACACCTGCCGCCACCGCAGCCACCGTCGGCCGTGAGCCCCGAGGAGAATGTCAAAAGCGGGTACCCCCCACAGTGCTACGCCTCGCCATATCAGGGCTTCAGCCTGCCCCCACCATCGGCTCACAAGGCGTCAGGTGCGTGGGGGCAGGGCTGGAGCCTGGCACGTGGGAGGTCTGAGGGGGCAGATGGCAGGAAAGGCCACCACCACCACCCCCCCCCTCCAGCCTGGCTGGAGTCTGTACCATGGCCAGAAACAGAGAAAAGTCCAAACACTTAGAACCCCATGCAAAAAACCAAAACCCCTGCCATTGAGTTGAAGCTGACTCAGATAGAGTCGCCCTATGGGTGTCCCAGACTCTAGTCGCCCCATCCTTTCCCCCCACCCCAGAACATTTGCTTCATTTCTTTTTATCTTTTGAAAGTTTTGTGGGGAGCTAATCCACGCATCGTACAATCCAGTAGTTCAGTCCCTTCCCCTCCGCCCTCCGTGTTTCTTGCACTCCTTGTTATTAACTTCCCATTTCTCCCCAGCCGCCCACCCCATCCCATGAAGCCCTCCATCCATTTAGGGTCCTTCGACCTCCCCCGCTCCTGCATCCCATCTACCTAAAAAACAAGGAAGCAGAAAAGCTAAAACCCTAACCAAAGCAGCTAGAGAAAGCCATCGTGGGAAAAGAAAGCATAACGTGTTACAAGCGACAGCAGCCAGAAGGGAGGTCAAATGATGATCTGTTACTTTTAACCTCACGTCTGCTGCCAGCATGCCCTTCCCGATGCATTCTCGGGAGGCTTATTCCACGTGTATTTTCCCGGCGCTTTTGTTTTTTAACGGAAACAACTTTTAAATGGGTCAAAAGGGAGATCAAGTAAGATGTTACATTTTAACCTAACTAGATCTGCTACAATCCTCAAGAAGGTAACTCTTTTTTGTAAACAGAAAGCCCTGTCTTTCTCTGCAGAGCAGCTGGTGGTTTCCCACCGCCTACCGCCTACCGTGTGGTTAGCAACCCAATGTCTAACCACGGCATCCCCAGTCCCTGCTGTGCACAGAGGCTGTGCTGGTTCTTTTCACGGGATCCCAGCAGTGCTGTGGCATCCTTGGCACCCAGCCCACCTTTCCCTCCCAGTGGGAAAAGATCTCATGAGAACTCAGTTGGCCAGACTGGTTTGGGTTTTGAATTTGCTTTGGATTTTAGAACCCTTGGTGGTGGTCGGTGGTCAGTAGTCTTGATTGTCCGCCCAAAGGTTCAGTTCACTCATAGATGCCTTTGAGGGAACAAAAAACCCTGACATCCTGCTCTCCCCAAACCAGCCACTGCAGACCCTGGGCAGCCAAGTTCCAATGGGGTCACTGTGAGTCAGGACCCACTCGATGACCACTGGTCTTCACTGTCAGTGTCCATGTTACCAGTTACTCGTGGTGACCCCTCAGTGACCAGGTGCCCTGGGGAGACACAGCTCACCACTCACACTCGCACTCACTCACTAGCACGTGCACGCACATGCACGAGAAACAGATCAGAAAATCCAGATCACAGAGCATGGGGGACTGGCTTGGCCAGTCTAGAATATTGGAGCTTTCTGGAAACTGAAGGCTGTTGACCAAAGAGAATGTTTTCAGAAGATCAAGGAAATCAGGCAGGACCATGAGTGAGCCAGGGGGAGAGCGGAGGAGGGAGGGTCAGAGCAGGATCTCCTCCCCGGAAGCATTGCAGCAGAGGCTGGCAGGCTATCTGCCAACAGTTCTCCAACAGCCAGGTGACATTCAGGGCTCTGTCCTCAGAGTCCAGGAGCCTGTGTCTAATTCAGCTTTTCACATCTCCATATGCCTTGTGCTCAAGGACATGTCTGGGGTCTGGCCCTGAGTTCAGGCCACTTACACAGTGCCCACGGGAGTCAGTCTTCTACCATTACCATCCATTGTCATCTGGCCCCAACCACCATCCTATAGGCACACATGTCTGCCCAGAGAAGTTTCTGTTTGGCTCAAGTGCCCTTCACAGTTCCAGGGAAACATTCTAGACTTCTGCCCTGAACGATGGTGATTTCTTCAGCCGTGATTTGGGTCAGGTGACGGCCCAGTGACAACACATCAAATCCCAGCTCTTCGGTTCACTGACTGGATACCTGAGCCACTCAGAATACTTCCGTGAGAGATTGGTGTGCCCACCGCTCCCTTTGGTGGCTGGCATTCAGTCTGTGTGCAGCGACAGGCCTGCGTCACGAGCCTCCTGGCTCTTTTGGGAATCAAAGGGATGCCATTTGTGAGAGCAAGTAAAAGAGAGAGAACTAGATGGGGACGATAAGTAGCCGGAAACTGTGGAGCCCTGGGAGCGGGGTATCAGTGGGTTGCCTACTGTGAGGTCAGCAGTTGGAAACCACCAGCCACTCTCATGGAGAAAGAAGAGGCTTTCTGTCCCCTATAGAGAGCTATAGTCTTGGGAGCAGTTCTACCTGTAGGGTCACTGTGAACCAGAAAGGGGTGGTGACAGCTGGCTCTCTTGGGGTGGGGGGTGGGGGGGTGGGCAGGCCAAGGGCTGGGTTATCTGGGATGGGAGGGCAAGGGAGAATGAGGCCCTGCATGGGAGAAAGCCAAGAGAAAGATAAGCAGCCCCTCAGGGTAGAAGAATAAGCCTGAGGAGCTTCCTCCTGCAGTCAAGCCTAGGGGGGCAGCACCCACAGGCTGAGGCCACCCTTCCTGCGAAGTGGCAGGTTTGACAGCTGGGGGAGGGGTTCCCTTTGCCCCTGCCTCCTTGTGTGACCAGAATGACCCAAGGATGAGAAGGAGGAGGAGTGGCCAAAGGTAGCAATCCTGGCTGGATTATCAGGGCCACCACACACAGAGAATGACAGTGTGTGTGTGTGTGTGTGTGTGTGTGTGTGTGTGTGACTTCTTTTTCTCCATTTAGCACGTCTCTTCACTGCCCAGGCATAAACACAGTGGGGTCGGCCCCCCCTAACCCCACCCAGCCTCTTGGGATGTCTCACCCTCCCAGGCTAGGAAGCTGTCAGGAAGACTTCATTCTGCTCCAATCCCTGCCCTTCCTAATTTTCCTCCGCTCTGCCTACCCCGCACACTGCCTCTCCGACCCGGGCCTCCACACCCACCTGGGGAGTGGGGTGCACCCTGGGAGTGGGGCACCCATTACATAGGGCCAGAGTAAAGTGAAGACTGCCTATCCAGATATTCTGGTCACAGGAAGAGAAAATGTCTCTTTCCCTCCGCTGGGCCAGTCTCCTCCCTGGTAGTCTTTCATGGGCCAGCATTTCTCCAAAGGTTCCATTCTGGGCTTCAAAAGACCATGGTGCCAACCTTTCTTTCAGGCATGGCCAGCCGGCTGCTCGGGTCCTCCTTTGAGCCCTACCTGCTGCCCGAACTTACCAGATACGACTGCGAGGTGAACGTTCCTGTGCCCGGAAGCTCCACGCTCCTGCAAGGAGGGGACCTCCTCAGAGCTCTGGACCAGGCCACCTGAGCCAGGGCCCCCGCTCCCTCCCACCCCCACCCCCAGACAGGCCCTGCCACGTTGCCCGCCAGCTTCACTCTCTCGAGTCTATTTTTGCAACTAGATTTTTCTAACACCAACACACTTTTTACAAGATGTACTCACCTGGCGCGCTCGCCCAGGGCACCCGAGCCATGGCCTTTTCCGGAAGATGTTCATTTTGTCACCCATGGTTTAAAAATAACACAATGATTGCCTTACCTGCTCCGCTGTGCCCCGTTGGTGAGAATGTCCTTACGTTGTATGAGATTTCTCTCGCCCAATCCGCAATGACTTCTAATTTATATTATCTATCAGTCTCTGCCCCCTCCCAATACCCAGCCCCCACGACAGTAGCCGTACTAACAAGTTTGGGGTATGTTTATTCTCCCGTTGGGAAAGCTTTGGCTTCAGTGAACTCAAAAGATGTTGTTGTGGTTGTTGCCAAAGAGGAAACGCAGAAAAGCTTCTGCCTCCCAAGCTGGCTTTGTGGCCTCTCTCCCAAAGCCCCTTCCCCTTTTTTGCTTTATCAAAACGAATCATTATTGTGTACATCCCCGCCCCCCCCCGCCCCCCCCACACACACACCAAGCCATCTGTTGGCTCTCATTTTTTTGTTTTGTTTTTTGATACTGACTTTTGAGGAGGGGGAGGGAAGACGTTTGAAGGGTCAACGCCGACGAAGGTGGTCATCCGTGAAAGTGGCATTTTGTAGCTTTTCTAAACCCGCTGGTTTCCCGGCCTCCCCCACCCCCTCCTTCAGTGGATTTTTTTTTCCTTTTTGTAGAGAAAGTCTGTATCTGGGTGAAGTGTTGATCACACTTATGGGTACTTTGTAATATCTAAACACTTGGAAATGGAGTCCTACTCACAGAGATCACTCTTGGAAGCTGGCGACCTTGATGCGCGTGAGGCCAAGGTTGCTGACGCGGTGGACCTGTACAGACGCCCCGACCTGTACTAACCCTGCCCCCGGGCCCTGGCGCTCTGTGGCCTGTCTGCTTTCCATGACTGGGGCCGCGGCGTGAGACCCCGTCCGAGCGTGGAGTCGCCGTCACGGGAGCACGCTGCGCTGCCCCTCCTCCCTTCCTTCTCTTATTATGTCTGTCTGTCTGTATTATTGCTGCCCTGGGGTCCGACGGCAGGTGGGCCAGGAGAGCGTACTTTGGGGCGGGAGGTGCTTTGGCTTTTCCTCAAGGCTTTGTTGCTGGCCCTTCAAGGGCACACTGAGCCATGTGGCTCTTCACAGCCGCTGTCCTCACCATCGCGCCCCCCCCCCCCGCCCCCGCCTGGCACGTGGAGCTTTCCGGAAGCACCAGAAAATGGTCTAGGTGAGAATTCTGGGGCGCGGGGCGCGCGAGGCTTCAGAAACGTGGGCGCAGTCAAGCCCGCATCTTCCTGGCCCACTCCCTTGGAGTAATCCGAGGGGACGTGAGCGCGGGGCAGACAGCAGTGGCAGCTCGTTTGGAGCAGCCCCCTCTGTCCCCGGACCTCAGTCGCCCATGGACGGGGCGGCACCCCTGCTGTTGGCCGGGCGGGCAGTCCTCCAGAGATGCCGAGGGGCCCCTGACTTGTATAGTTAGGAAGCCCCGCAGATAGGGTATTCCCGAAGCACTTTGTAACTCACTGGGTAAGAGGGAGGATGCCTTTGGCTGTCAGATGCCAATCACACGGAACTTTTCTGGCCTGGGTACAAAGAAGAGGTTTCTAAACACACACACAATACAGCAGGGCAAGAATTTGGGGGAACCCAGAGGAATGTATTACAAAAAAGAAAAAAAAGTACAAAAGAAGAAAAAGAAAGATCTTTTCAATGTAAAAAAAACAAAAAAAACACCTAGTCACCGTGTTGCCTAAATCTTACTTTAGCACCACGGCGTCGGAACTTGAAGGGTTACTGATGTGTAATCGATGAGTCTGATTTCCTGTACGTGTTGCTTCAGCATGAAGGGCCTTTTACCCTTTAACTAAAACACTCTGAAAAAATTTTAAAATATATATATATATATATATATGTATCCCGAGCTTCATATTAACCTTCCCTATCAGCGTAATGACTTCATGACTATTATTATATGGTTGAATTCCTACTGACAATATTATAACTCTATGGGAGCTTAACTTTATAAGGAAATGTATTTTGACACTGGTATCTTATTAAAGTATTCCGACCCGAGCTCTGCGAGTGCCTCTTCTGTGCTGCCGAGATGCCACGGCGTACTCCTGCGTCCTACAGTGAAGCCTTTATGAAAGGCGTAGGCCCTGAGGCCAGCCACCCTGACGAGGCACGCACGATGACGAGAACCTTTATGGAGTAACATTCTCACCAGCAAACCCACTGGAGCTCTTACAGGGGTGGGATGGAGTTGAGTAGCTCCGGGGGGTGGGGAGGGGAACTCAGGAAAAGAAAGTCCGCATCCTGCCTTCAGAAACAGCTCAGGAAGCAGCACTGCCACCCTAGAGACAGTCACCCTGTGGCCCTGGACATGAGGTGGTGAGGAATAGCCCGTCTCTAAGCAGCCAGATAGGACTTCTTTGTCAGGGGGTGGGGGGGTGTGGGGGTGGCCTCTGGGTGGGCATATTCAGGTCGAACGCAGATGGGAAGAAGGAGGGTACCCTGGGTTTGAAACCCTGGAATAAGATCCGGTTCCACTCTGGGGGATGAAGTCCTGCTCAGGAAGACCGGGTGTTCCCGCAGCGGGAGGAGGCGCAGGGCAGAAGCCAGCGGCAGTGTCTGCGCCCAGATGTCGTTCTGCGGCCAAGTGGTGCCCACCTCGTGCACGTGGTTTCGCCAAATGACACAGTGCATACCGGGCGGTCGCATGCTTGGCTTGCGGGCTCACGGACCGTCTTGTGGGCAGGCCTCCAACACCCTTTTCAGAGGAAACGAACCAAAGTGCCGCGCCGGCAGGGCTCCGTTTGTTGATGGGAGAGAGGAAGCATTCTTGCCGACGTGGCGCGGCGCTCCTTCCTGATAGGCTTCAGGATGGGTCCCTGTTTGCACTTTCAGCTGCCAAATTCCTGGCTTTGTTTAAGCTGTGCGTCTCCTGCTGGTCCTTCCCTTTCTTCTCTTCCCAAACATGGTGTCCGGAACTTTGGACCATTTTCAGGGCTCAGCAGCTCTCGTACCCGCCTTTGCCCATTTCTCAGACACACCTCCTGCCCTTTTTGGAAGCTCCTCTCTGACGGCACAGCTCAGTCCATCCTTCAGGGACAGATGTCTCTGAGCCTGGACACGTTCAGGACTCAGACCTGGATGGGAGCCATTTCAACCCCCCACCACTAATCCCGTGGCTCCCTGTGGTCGGCAATGCTGTCTCCGGCCACGGGTCCTTGGGCATACCATCCCAGCCAACCAACCACCCTGCCATCGAGTCAGTACTGCCCCAGTCGGCAGGGGAGCGCTCACTGCCCCTGTGAGTGTCCGAGACTAACGTTTAACACAGTAGAAAGCCTCGTCTTTCTTTCTCCCGGAGCTTCTGGCGGTTTTGAATTGCCCGCCTGGCGGATGGCAGAACCACTGGGCCACCAAAGCTGCTGTGGGCCCACCATATGAAAGGCCACCTTTGTGTCCTCCAGGCCTGGAAGAGAAAAGCAGCTGCAGGGTCCTCTTGCTTCTAAGTCCAGCAAGCAAGCAAGAGGGTGGTGGTGAGGTGGGGAACTGTCGCCTCTGCCGAGCACCACACACATCGGCATTTCAAACTTTACCTGAAGCAATCTGGTGAAGACTCTGAATAAGATGCCCCCTGATTTATATTTTATTCCCTCAAAAGGCAGATGGCTTAAGACAGGATTGGGTATGTGGTGATGTGGACCAGGGCAGACACAGAGCACAGAATTAGTGATCCCCAGCCAGGGGCCACACCTGTTAGAGGTGGGCCAATCAGACACAGTACCCTCTGCTCCTTGCAGATCAAAATTGGTTCTCTCCCAGAAGTGCAAATCAAAACCATAATGAGATACTTAGACACACGCACACACACACACACACACACAAATCATTGCCATTGAGTCAATTTCTACTTATAATCACCCTAAAGGACAGATTACTATTTCCAAGCTTGTCGATCTTTACAGAGACACAGAGGCCTTGTCTTTCTCCAGTGATGGGAATCGAACTGCCAACCTTCTAGCTTGCAACAAAGTGCTTTAACTATGGTGCCACTGAGATGCCTATCCCACCAAGAAGGGCGTCTGTGTAATGGCGGTGTTGGTGTGAAGTAGGAAGCTTCCTCTTCTTGGTGAAATTGACAAATGGTGCAGCTACCGTGGAAAGCAATTTGATGCTTCCTCAAAAAGTTAGCCATCGAATGACCACCTGACACAGCACTCCCACTCCTACCTCTATGCCCAAAGGGCTTGAGAGCAAGAACACAGGCAGACATTGGTCCCAGGGGATCATCGCAGCATGATCGACAGTAGCCAAAGGTAGAAACAGTCCAAGAGTGTATGAACATGTAAATGGATAAACAAGATGGGGTGACAAGACATGGTCCTCTGATATAAGCGACCAGTGAAGGAGTCTCAAAAACACCAGGGAGGATGAACTTTGTATCGCCCCACCTGTATGAAAAAACTAAGCAAATGTATCAAGATTCCAGTTTATTCGGGTGAGGGGTTTGGGAAAAGAGGAAAGGAGAAGTCATTGCTTCAGGGCAGCGATTTTCTTTAAAGGATGACAAACAGCATTGGGCACGGCAAGGATAGGGGTGCAGCCTGGTAAACTCTGATGTGACTCAACTGTACAGAGAGGGGAAGGTTGACATGGCAAATGTTGTGATCCATGCACTTGTATCACAAGGAGGAAAGAAGAGTCCACAGGAATATTTACCTCTTCCTGAAGCCTGAGGCGGGCGGCTCATCCACAGATCAGGATCTCTGCAGACTGAAACAGAGCCTGTTAGAAACTGGGGTCTCATTTCTTCTACAGCAGCCAAAGGTGCCACCTGCTAGGGCCCTTCTCTCCTGGAGCCCCTTCCTATCCTCTGTTTTCTTTGAATCGGTCTGTGATTGTGTGGGCTGTGTAATGCGGCTGACAGACTAGCCTGGCTCTTCCCAGGGTCCATGAAACAGCCAAGACTGGATGACCTCAGATAAACACAGGATGCTGACAGGGACCTACTATGACATAGCCTACCCCCCCACACTTAGTTGTCAACCTCATTTTAGACATGCAGGACTTGAGGCCAGGAAAACATATGGGCTGAGCCTCAGTCACCCAAGGTAGGAGCAGGGAGGGGAACAGAACCCAGTCCCGCGTCATGGGAACTGAGGGTAAAGTTGCCTTATGTGGGAAAGCTGACACCTCAGTCCCACACGGGCTCCCTGAGCTCACGATGCCAATTCTCTACTGCTCAGCCCGTACTCAAGTCTTCCCACGGATGGACTTTCCTGGGCCACCACTTAACAGGTGTCCTCCAGCCCTGTAACTTCCCTCAGGACACTTTTGTTCCTTCCCAAATGGCCTCGATCTCCACCTCACCCCCTGCCTTCAATATGTGCCTTTGAACTCAGTGGCCACTATGGGGGTTGCCTGACCTCTCTGCAGTCACAGTGGATTCCAAACTAGTTTCTTGGTTTCTATACTGAACATTCCTTGACCTCCCAGGACCAGGAGAAAGAGTTTGGAAGGCCCCTTCTAACACACACACGCATTTTAAAATCATATTTATTAAACCATGCCCCCTTCTCTCCAAGAACTTACCAGCTAGAAGAGAAACAGGAACACTCTGGCTGCCCAGACCACTTCTGGAGATGGGACGTAAGAAGAATGGAGGCACGTGGCCCATGTGGTCCCCATAGAGCAGCATATGATGTTCTGTTTCCATGTACCAAGTGTGCAGTCATGCTTGTGGGGCCAAGAGCTCCATTTGGGGTTCAGGAAGCAAGATAACTAGCCGTAAGTGAACTCTCTGTTCCGGAGCTGAATTCCAATTCTTGTGGGAATTCAGGGAGGCCAGAGAAGAGCGGCATGCACCCCCAAGTCAAGCTGGGTCAGAATAGGATGGGGAAAGAAGAAAAGAAGGAAAGAAGGAGAAGAAACATAGCTCTTCCAGGAGGAGTGGGCCAAGTGGATCAAGGCATGAGACCAGGACGAACCATAGAGGCAGCTGACCCCTGCAGTAGGCTAGCAAGGGGGAAGAAAGGGGTTGGCAGCACATAGCCTAGGCTTAGAGTCTGAGCTGGTTTCAAATCCTGCCTCTTGCTTCCAGCTGTGTCCCCTTGGACAGGCACCTCCTGTCTGAGCGCCTGGGCTTGCTTATCCATCAGACAGGCATAATTGCCCGTTCAACACAGGGCTAAGGGTGGCGGTGTACATTTGGGAGTCATAAACAGGAAAGGGGTGCTTAAAGCGTAATGCCATTGAGTTGACACCGACTCCTGGCGACGCCCTGCGGGTGTCTGAGACGGAAGCTTCTCGTGGGAGCAGAAAGCCCCGCTCTCTGCCGAGCTGTGCTTTGCCATGAGGTTTGATAGCGTGTACCGATGAGATAAGCACGTGGGGGGGAAGAGTAGAAAGTCTAAGACAGAAGCTGGTCCCCTCAGGACTCGCCAACAACGGACGAGGATGAGGCTGAAAAGGAGCTACTAAGAAGCAGACCAAGAAACAAGGAAAGGTGAGCACCCCACCCCAAACCAAGAGAAGGGGATGGCAGAGAAGAGGGAAGCCAGACCCAGTCAGATAAGAGCAGATGCTTGACGGTGAGGCTTGACGACAAGCCAGGAGCCCTGATCTGCACAGGGTGAGTTAATGGGGAGGGGAGGATGGTCGCTTGAAGGGGGGGGGGGTCAGTTGGTGAGTGGACTGGATGGACTTCAGGGGGGAGACCGCAGCAGCACATGACGCTTCCACGAAGTTTTTCCAGGAGGAGAAGCAAGTTCTGGGGAGACAGCTGCCATTGGAGGCCCAATTTGGCCTGAAACAAAGGGACGTTTTCCTCATTCTCATTAGCCTGGTTGAGGCAAGGACCCCCGTGCCTGAGCAGTGACCTCTTTGGGGGCCCTCACTAAAAGGCCAAGGCAGACTGCAACTGAACATTCAAATCCGTTTGAGAGAGGTGCCTCAGACAGGGGGTCGGCTGGCCTGGCCTGCTTTAGGACATCTACGGTATCTAAGGTCCCATCCTGCCGTTCCTTAGGGTGTAGAGAGGCCATGGGGTCCGCCAGTGCGGGCTCTGCCGGGAGCCTCAGGCACCAGGTAGGCTCACCACCACACGTACCCAGGCCCCACAGGTGAGGTCTCTATGCCGAGCTCTGTTGCCTGTGCTCCAACCCCTGAGGCTTGCTGTCTGGGAAGTGCAAAGTTGGTGGGAAATTGTCCTTTGAGCCTTTCCTCTTCCTCCTGCCCTTCCTCCTCCTTCTCCTCCTCCTCCTCATAGCAGGAAGTTACTCAGAGGTGGAAGACGTAGTCTGAACTCAAAACTCCTTTCAGCAGCTGCGGGTCTATATCTACAGCCCTCTAGGCCACATGGGGTTGTGGGATTGATCAATCCCATCATGAACTAGCCATGAAAGAAGGGTAGAGTTCTTGTCATCCAAAGGCAAAAACGAAACTCAAGTTGATTCTGAGTCATAGCCATTCGATAGGACAGGGTAGAACTCTCCCAGTGGGTTTCTAAGACTATAGTGCTTTTTTTTTTTGCATTATCTATTAAAATACAGGTGCTTATTTATTAATCTAGGAATTCTTGTTTCAGGTATAAAAATTCCAGATATATTTTTACAGCTGTATATAAAAAGATATCTTAAAAATATTCATTTCAACATTTGTTTTCATAGCTTATCATTCAAATAATAGTTCATAAATGAAAGGAGGATGCAAATGTAACATTATGACAGTGTAACCTTTTGCTGTTGCTAGGTACTCTCAAGACTATAGTTTTTAAAAAAAAATTTTTTTAACCCTAACCCTAGATTAGTTTTTTATAGGAATAGAAAACCTTTCTCCCTTAGAGGGGCTGGTGGCTTTGAACTGCTGACCTTGCAGTTAATGGCCCAACACATAACCATGACACCACCAGGTCTCCTTCCCCAGGTATCTTCTTAAGCTACACACAACCAACAACCAGTCCTTGTCTTGTTTATTTGACACAGAGCCACCCCGGGATCGGAAGCCAGCTGTGGGCCCTAGCGTTTTCAGGATCTGGCATTTCAGCCATAGAGCCCTAGACCTTTCTCATAAGGCATCTCCGGCTGGACACAAACCATTTGCACCACTCATGGAATCCCATGGGAGGGGAATCGACGGCCTGTTTCCAAGGCCAAGCTGCAAACCAAACCAAGCTCACTACCAATGAATGGGTGCCAAATTATAGCGACCCTACTGCCCTGGGGGTTTCTGAGACTGTGACTCTTTAGAAAGTAGAAGCCCTCCTCTTTTCCCCCCAGCACAACTG
>PVJH01027816.1:0-28135 GCA_004026705.1 Nesogale talazaci
AGTCATGTAGAGACTCCTACCAGTGCTGACATGCTTAAGAAGCCACAGAGAGGTCCTTGCCAGTACTGAGATGCTTCTACCACCACTGGATACACAAGACTCTTCACCCACTGGCCTGTGATTACCCTGGTGTCATGGCATATGCTTTGTGAGTCTGAAGAGTATTCATGGATTGGTATGGGACATATGGCCTGATATTGGACTTATGACCTTGCACTAGACTGGAATGGGATCTTTCCTTAATGTACCATTCCTCTTGTATATGAACTTCTTCTTGTATATGTGTTGTGTCAGGCAGGGTTCTCTAGGGAAGTAAAACCAGGACACTAGTAATTCTCTTGAAAGAAGAGTATATAAGATAAGAAAGGAACAGTTAACTATCTATAAAGCAGTACAAATTGCTTGGTGCAACTCACTTGCGTGAGACAGCTAGAAGACTGACAGTCCTTCAAGTCTTGAGGGCCACTGGGTAGTCCTCTGTAGATCAATTCAGGCTATCTGGTCACAGGCAGCAAACAGCAGAGCAGGTCGCCAACAGTCAGCCAGATGACAGAGTCCAACAGTCCCCAGCTCAAGAGATGTATATCCCAGGAGCGTGGCGAAGTAGGACTTGAAGGAACCTCAATTCACAGCTCCACAGTCCATGATAAGGTGTCCCATGGGTAGTGTTGCTTGAAGGTCGAGGCATAGGATGAATAAAGCAGCTGTCTAGTCTGAAGATCCGAAAGCAAGTGAGAGAGAGGGCAGGACTCGCTGAGCCCTTCCTATCCCTGCCCTTCAATTCATCCCATGCATTCATTGGTCGTGCCATCACAACAGACCCACCAATCTTCTGTGGCCATGTTGACACAACAAACCTGCCCATCACATGTGTGCTTATCAATGTGTTTCTATAGTCTGCCAGGACTAACACAGATGAGAAAAAACTCAAGAAAGCCATTGCATCTTATACTAATCTATTAAATTTGGGGGGTATATCAATTGCTAAAACTTCCTAAAAGAGAGTCTAATTTCCAAGGAAATATGTTTCTCATGACATTGCAGTTGTATTTTTCTGTTTTAGGCCAGCTTGACAAACAAATCCAGAGACACTCATATATGTGTACATGTATCACATATTTGGCCAATCTGATTCAAGACCATATGGTCAATACTAGTCCATCAACAGGAACATCAGTGGCCAGTGGGTTCAGAGGTGTGTGAATCCCGTGGCTGTGGATGCATCTCCACAGATCTGGTAGAAAAGAGGATCACCAGCAGGAAGGGAAAGGCAGGGAGAAGGAGGTTCTCAGGGCTCCCCTTAGGAGAAGGCCACGCTCACAAAAGGTCACAGACTGTGACCTGATTGGTAGGTTGAATACCACCCCTACATCTTTTTACAAGTGGACATGAAATGATAAAACTACCACAATTTTAATTAAATAGTAGGGGTACCTGATAATGCCATAGGATACATAAACATCCTCATGAATTTTAAGGGATTAAAGAACAAAATATAATTATATGTTTTTGTTTGTTTGCTATGGATCTTCTGGTGCCTGTTACCTGGTTCTGATGACACCTCTTAATCACACAGGCTTGTGTGCTTCTTCCATGTGAACTTTGTTGCTTCTGAGCTAGATGGCTGCTGGTTCATCTTCAAGCCTTTAAGACCCCAGATGCTATATCTTTTGATAACTGGGCACTATCGGCTTTATTCACATTTACTTATCACCCATTTTGCCTTCAGCTATTTGGCTGGGGAAATGAGCAGCACAGAATGTCAGGTTGTTAGAACAAAGTGTTCTTGCATTGAGGGAGGGCTTGAGCAGATGTCTTAAGTCCATACACCAGTGTATTGTAATATAAATATATGCATAAATGCCAACATCTCTATATCTATGAATCAATTTATTTACATGTGAGCACACCTGTGTTTATACCTTTATCCATAACTTTGCTTCCTGCATCATTCCTGTGTTTCCTTCTGCCACAAAATCATGCTTGTCCTACTTTCACCTCTTGGTAATCCCTCTCAGCTATATGGCTGTTGCTCCAAAAACCCCAGGATCTCTATGCTCTCCTTGTTGTCGATCTTAATTCTCCAGTTGTTCCCCAGTCTCTAGAGTTCTTCACTCACAACTCTCTTCCTCTGCCTCCTTCTCCCCCAAGTTCCTCCAGGACCTTTTGTCCCCTTGCTTTCTCCTCGAGCTGGCTTCCCATTCCTATCTCATATAAGTGCGAAAACCAATACCACAGACCAAACAAAAATAAAACAAAAAAATTGAAAAACAAAAACAAAAGCATACGTAATTCCATATCTGTCTGCTGACCTTTATGACTATCTCCCCACTGGTCCTGGGGAATTTCAGGTATCGCCCCTCCTAGTCTGAAGTCTCCTGGGGCTTTGGGGCCTTTCTTTGCTCCCAATGCTGATCTGTTAGATCCACTTCAGGATCTGCCCCATCTGAGGGAGATGCATACCTTACTAACTTCCCATCATGTGTCCCCATGTGTCATGGCAGTATGCTTCAGTAAAGATGTTGAGAACTAGGGGTTCAGAGCAGAGACCCAAGTCTCTCTGTTGATAATGAGACATCCCCGCATGGAGGTGTCACAGGGAAGGGATGAGTTAATCAGGGTGCAGTAAAGCACCAATGAAATACACATTATTCCTCTGGTTCCCTGACACTTTCTCACCCCCCTCCCCCCCACCATCATGACCCCAGTCCTGCCTTTCATTGCAAGTTAGACTAAAACATGTTCAGAGATACAGATAAGAAATAATAGCTCACAGCACACAGAATCCAGGAACAGGAGTGAGAATAACATACTGGAAGTGTAAGGGGAGGGTGGAGAATAAGGGAGAGCCAGTAGCTATGATTGACACATAACCAAACCCTCCCCCTCCAGGGGGACAAACAACAAAAACCATTGGAAGTGATATATTGATTGGGGTAAAATATGAAAATAATAATAATGTATAATTTATGAAGGGGTCATGAGGGTGGGGGGAAGGGAAAAAAAGAGGAGCTGATACCAAGATCTCAATAAAAAGTAAATGTCTAGAAAAGAATGTTGGCAATATATGTAAAATATGCCTGATACAGTTGATGTTTGTGGATTGTTATGAGCTATAAGAGCTAGCAATAAAATGATCTTTTAGTTAAAAAAAATACATCAAATAGGGCTGAGCCCCAGTGGTGTAAGCGGTTTAGTGCGGGATTGTAGCCCGCTGGCTTGGCCATTCAAATCCAATGGCAGCTCTCAGGAGCAGCACAGGGTGGTTCCTACAACCACCAGAGGGCAGTGATGTCCATAAAAAATACATCAAATAAAAAAAGAACAAAATATAGTCTATTCTATGTTGAGCACCCCTTGGTGAATTCCAATTTTATGGTATATTTATCTATGGTGTTTATTCACAAGAAGCATAAACATGATAGAAAGATATTAAGTCATGAACACACAGGCAAAAGCTATTAACTCTTTGAATGTGGTCTTATCCACTTAATTTGAATGATGCCTTTTTATGTTCAAATTCAAGAAAAGCCAAAAGTGTATATTATATATTCTTAGAATTCTAAATTTTCAAATTTTCAAAGTGTATACTGTATATTCTTAGAATGCTAAATTTTCAAAGGACAGAAACGTCTGAATTAATTGTAATCATGTTTTCAGATAAATGTATCTCATGCACCTTATGAAACTGAGAAACCACTTTTCATCAGTCTACATGAACATTTTCACTTGAATTATGTGCATTCAATCACAATATAAAATGGTGTAGACATTATTGACACAATGCAATGCATTTTGCTTTGTTTGCTTGCATCAATGCAATGTAAATCCCACTATGTAAGTAGTCTTGAACACCTGTGCACAGACACTGCTCCTTGCGCTGCATTTGGTCACATTTTCTCAGACACGAGCCAGACCATTCCTACAGTTGCACCCATTTATTTCAATTTGTATTAACCATCTTTTACTGAGCAACGCCAACATGCTCAAGAGTAATTTGAAAATGAAGTGCAACCGGTGCCCTTGATAATAACTGAGCCTCAGTTACCCATAGATGTGAGTCAAATAATCTATATGTATTGACTTGTTTACTATACCTAAATTCCATGTCTTTCATCCCCAATATAAAACCATTCCTGAAAGCACTTGCCTCAGGCTGTTTTCAAGGGCTGTCCAGGGTAAGATGCCCTCCATCAGAAAGCATAAGGTCTCTTATTCTGCTTGGTAATGAAATGTACATTTGATAACATAATGAATGTCAATTTGGACTCTTGATGACTCTCCGTGTGCCAGAGTAGAAAGTTCCAGAAAGTTTAAAATGGCTGTGATGCTTTAGTGTAGATCCTCATGTCTCTTTGTAAAAATATCCTGGGACTCAAACTGCCATCTTTTCAGTTAGCGGAATAATACACATTTAATAATAGTTATGATCTCCAAAATATCTAACATGACTTTGCATATATGCTCCATATGTGCACATTTTGGTGAAATTCAAGCAACTTCATGATGTGTATTCTTTGCTTGTTGTATATTTTATAGGTCTCCCAAGGACTTAGTGGGTGAGATGGAATAAAATTTCTTGGCATGACCACTCCAGCCATTGCCCGTGTAACAAACAGGATGTGTGAAACTCATGGAGAAAATTGACCTCCTTGATAATTCCTCTGTTTGCAAGTGAGTCCCCAGGAAACCATATGTCTGAAGCAGAAAGAGCTCATGCCATGGAGGTTGCTTTCTGAAGTGGCAGAGATGCGGGTGAGCAGAGGGCAAACACAGCGAGGGAGAGACTGCACAGAGGCCTGTGCGCAGAGTTTCTGAGGAAGAATGGAAGGGTTGAGTGTTCAGAAGCTGCCTGGTGCATGATGGCAGAGGTCAAGAGATCATGTGCTCTAGAGGCCAAGGACCAGACAATGCCTGCCAGCATGAATTGGAATACACTGTGGACAAAACACCTGTATCCTTACCATTTTGTGATCTCTTGGCTTTTCTATTACTTCTTCATAACCACAAACATTGTCTATAAGCTCCATGTAGATGCTCTAACAGATTTTAAAGCTCAGAAGAGAAGAAAAGCTAAGTTTGTCCTGGGACAGATATCAGCAAACGATAAACGAAAGATGAAGAATGTCTCCCTGTGCCAATCAGCCTTCTGCTCCTGTAGAACTGGGTTCTCCTTCTCCCCAAGGAAGCTGGGAGAATCAGGTGTGGCTTCCGAGCCATTTCTTCAGTCCATTAGACATGAAGTTGCTGTTCGGCTAGCGCATGGAACCCCCAGAGATCTTCCAAAGAGAAAGATACTACATAGACTAATAATTTCAGAAATCTGAAGGGGCCAGTTCTACTGTGTCCTCAAAGGTCATCCTGAGGTGAAATGAACTCAGTGGCTATGGGGTAGGTATATTTTAAACCAAAGTTTTCAGCAAAGTACTACCACCATTGCTGAAAATCCCCCTGGTTATTGAAATTTTAAAGCACTATATTATGTCATAAATAAATTATGAAAATAAATAAGAAAGACCTCATACTTACAAATGCAATTCAGAAACTGTTTCTAAATTAGATAAGGGAAACTGGGTGGGTTTCTGTTCAAATAATATATTTCTAATGATATTATATTCAGTAGAGTTAGATCATAAGAGAGTTGTTAAACTGATGCACAAATTTACTTTAGTTGCCTCTTACAGTATTTTGTTACTGGAAACACTCTTATTCTATCCTGATCCTCTGTGCCACGTTTTCATTAGAGGTTTTTATTACATTTTGTGGAGCCAGAAATGCAATTTATATCAATTTGTTTTTTATACTTCTTAAGGAATTTGATTGAATATGAAAAAGTACTTCTGAGTGCCTGCATGATACACCAGTAATTGTAATATATACCTGTACAGCTTACTTGTTAAAATGCCTAATGCTTTCAAATAATTCACTATATAACATATAAGGATACCAAAATCTGTCTGCTTAACAGTCTAGAACTATTATTTCTGAAAACATTATTACACACACACACCCCTCTTAATTTTCTTCTCCATATTTCAAATTTTGTAATGGATGGGAGACACTCACAAAAGTGGTGAAAACTGTGGAAGGAAAAAACTTCAAATATGATGCTATTAAACACAGACTTCATTAATGTGCTTATTGTGTGTTAGGGGTATGGAAAATCAAAGTGTAAGACCATGGAAATTCTCATTCTAGTATGTGCTATTTTTCTTTCTCCATGAAATATTGAAACTCAGAAATGAATCAATTTTCCCTAGTTCCCATAGCTGATATGTGATAGAGTCAGAAATCAAATTATTTTGGCTTGATTTGAGATTTTAATATTTTCAGAGAAAACATCTTACTGTTTTTAGTCACTGTTTTCAGGTGCCCTGAGTCCATTTTCACCCATAGGGGTTTTATAACATGCCACAGAACAAGACACCTAGGTCTCTGCCAGCCTCAGAATTGGTCAAATATTTGAGTCCATTGTGGGAGCCAGTAGGTTGATCCATTTCATTGGGGGACCTTGGCTTTTCCATGCTCCTTCTCTTCATCAAGCATAGTATTCTTTGCCAAGAACTGGTCTTCACTGATACTATATCCAAATCATTTGAACAAACTCTTGTCATCTATGCATCTAAGAAGCATTCTGGAGGTCCAACTTCCAAAACACATTGGTTTTTTTATTTGGTAGTTAGTGGTACTTTCAAACTTCTTCATCAGCATCATAGTGCAAAGGTATTGATTCTCCCTTAGTTGTTCTTATTCAATTTCTGATTTTCAGATGCATCAGAGACAATTGAGAGTAACATGCCTTGGATTGAGGACACATTAACCCTCAAAGTAACAACCTGTAAAGGGTTTGTGCAGGAGATTTGTCTAATGTAACTCATCATTTGATCTCCTGATTGTTGCTACCATAAGCATAGATTGTAAATTCAAGCAAGACAAGATCCTTAACAATTTCAAACTTTTCTCTCTTTGTCGTGATGCTTCTTATTGAAGATTTTTATTTTTTTTTTAAATTAAAGTTTTAACACACACTAAAGATGGCAATTCTTTTTTTTTTTCATTTTCTTTTTTTTTTGGGGGGGGTGCCTAATTGCCGTCTGGTGGTGGGGGTAGGAGTTCCAGCCTTGCTGCTGGATTTGAACCTCCAACCCAGTTGAAGATGGTAATTCTTGATCATCACCAGCAAACGCTTCAAGTCATCTTCACATTCAGGATGCTAGGTTGTGTCATCTGTATACTGCAGGTTATTGAAAAGTCCTTCTCCAAACTGGTGTCTCATTCCTCTTCATACAATCCAGCTTTTCCATTTGTTGCTCTGAATACAGATGAGGAGAGGCTACAACCTTCACAAACACTTCTCCTGATTTTAAACCAGGCAGCATTCCCTTATCTCTTATCCCCTTAGACAAATGAATGCCACAGTGCTTCAACAGCTTGTTGAAACATTTCTATTTATATTCTTTCAATACCGAGGGCATTACTTTTGGCTAATAATTTCTGCGCAGCCTAGGTCCCTTCCTTCAGTACCATTGTTTATTCATAAACTATCTCTTAAAGTGGTGGAGTCTTGGCTAGTTCTTTTTTTTTAGTACAGTGATATGATGTATACTTTTTGTCTTCTTTTGATGTTTCCTACAGAATCAAATATTTTGCCCACAGAATCTTTCAATTTTGCAACGAAAGGCTTGCATTTTTTCTTGAGTAGTTTTCAATTTCAGATATTCTGAGCCCGTTCTTCCTTTTTGATGTTCTAATTCTAACTTTAGTGGCTGCATCAATGGGCTCAGGCATAGGGATGATTATGAAGATGGCAATGGGCTGTGCAGTGTTTACGTCTGTAGTGCATGAGATCAAGCCAACTTGATGGCACCTGACAATCACACTGTCTTTGCACAGTTCATTATAATGTTTTACTTTGTCTTCTAGTCCCATCTTTTGAAAGGTTCTGCTCAAATCTTTGACTTCATCATCTCTTCCTTTGCCTTCGCAAGTCTGTTATTAAGAACAAGTTTCACAGTCTCTTCTGACATCCATTTTCATTTTTTCTTTCTTTCCTGTCTCATCAGGATCTTCTGCTCTCTTCAGGAATGATGTTCCTGATGCCTTCACACATTTCAGTAAGGTCTCTGGCATCCATCTTTAAAGCCACACATTTGGTTCTCAGAATTGGGGTGATATGCCCCTCAGGTCGTATTTTGGATTCCTTTTCTTCAGTTTCAACCTGAACTTACATCTGAGGAACTGATAGTCCGTTCCACAGTTGGTCGTTACCTGGATTTACCTGCTTCTGCTGAACTTTTCCACAGTAGTTTCTCACAGATAGAGTCCATTTTATCACTGAATGTTCCATCTGGATATGCCCATATGTATTGCTGTCATGGAAACGTGGTATTTGTCATGAATAAATCATCGGTGTTGAAAAACTCGGTCCTAGCATCCAGCTTCATTTATGTCACCAAGATCACACGCTCCAACTGCTGTTCTTTTGCCTTTGTTTATATGCTTATACCCCAGTCAAAAATAATCATCAATGCATTCTGAGTGCGTGCTTGATCAAGTGCAGACTTAAGGTGTTTTTAGAATTCTTCAATTTCTGCATCACTACCATTAGTGTTTCATACAAAAAATTGAGTGATCATTATGCTGATTTCTTTTCTTTTGATGGACTATATTTGACTTATGCTTCATAAAAAGTACTATAAATTCTCCATATATAACTATGTGATCAAAAGTTGCTATCTAATGTTGATTTATGTTATCTAAACATCTTAGCCCCCTTTATACTCCTTAATTGAGACATCTAGGGAAAAATTGTTAGCAAAAGTTGCCAAAAATTGATCTCTTTCCAATTATCTGGTTCTTTATAACAGTAGTGACTTCTTAACAAAATACATTCAACTTTTATAACCTTTATTTTTCTCTTCTGTAATATATGACAAAAAACAGCAGCATATTTCTATTATAGTCTGTGTCACTAGTTATATCTTGATTTTAGATCATTCTTATGCTGTTAGGTCTCTTTGTTTATTAATTTTTTAATTAAATGTCACTCTGCTCCTCATTAATAGACTCGATTTAAATTCCTCTCTTTAAAGAAGACAATTAATTTTTGTTTCTAAGTAATTAGCATTTAAGAATTATTTACAATTTTATTATTAAATCTATTATTCTCAAAATAAGTTTCAGTTTACTATGTAATTTTGATTTTGTTGCAGAAAGAGAGCACTAAGGCTATATATCTTATTATTCATGTTCTCCAAACTGTCTTGTTTTGTAAAATTTTATTCCCCTAAGATGGATTCTTCAAAAAGAATCTCCTAAAATATTTAATCGAAGAGTAAGCCTCAATCATGTACATTATTTTTTATATTATCACATGTATTATATTGACATATTCTTGGGGCTCAGTCATGCTTTGTACTGTTTTATAATTAATGATAACATATTGTTATGGTCAGCCAATAAAATAAGTGACTTCATAGAACTACATGTTCACAGCTTATGTACATGTTTTATATTTCTACTAAAGAAGTCTTCTTATGTCTTACATGACACTTATGTGAATTCATTAGTATATTTGGTTGCCCTCTCTGATTCCTTAATTGACTGCATATTAAAAATATAAAACATCTTGTTCACTAAGCAATATCCGAATCTGATTTAGAGCTTGATAGGTTTGTGTTGACTACATACTAAATGAATATCACATACTTACACAAAGGAAAATATTAAGCTACTAAGTACAATTGGGAGTAGTAAACACATCAGTGACACAAGTTAGGAAAGCACTATTGCTGGCTTGAGTCATTGTGCAGCTCTTGTGAACACTCTCTGGTGTATGTCATTCATACTCAAGGATTTCTAAGAAGTCCAGGGAGCAGCTGCTACAATTCACTCATTTTGAAAATCACAAATAGTTTTAGATGTTCACTGAATGCTGGTCATAGAACTCTCTATGCATTACCATTTTAAATCTCTGAAACAACTGTCTGAATGTCTACTATTAAATTAATCGATGCAAACTACAACTCAGCTTTTGAGAGAATCGGTGGCTTTACTATGATTAATAAAATGAATGGACTGAATTTCAACTGTAATCTATAATCTGCTTTGTAAATCACATTTATTTGTAACAAATTATATCTTTCATTCCTTAAAAATCCTCTATATTGGATATCTTCTCCAATTATTTGCATCAGCCCTCTCAGGTTGTCAGAGCTAAATTATTGTTAACTTGGCATTACTGAAACGCTATCTTGGATAACTAGGTTGATCACATGTGTTTCTGGAGAACCATTTTTCCCTAGCTTGTGACTAACTTTCACCAAGAATCTGTTGAACTTTCTCTCTATTTTCCTCCTACTTTCTTCTCCAAAACATCTACAATTTTTTTTTACATTGGTGATGCCTTTTGATATTCTCAGGTGTTTAATTTGGTTTAAGTTCCATAGGAGTTTTTAATTCAATGTGAGTTTATCTTCAAACTGCTCCCTATCCATTACTAATACCTTTTAAAGATTGCACTACATTCCATGGGTTTCCAAGTCCAACTAATGTTCTCTAACCACACTTCTAATTTGTGTCTTCATTTGATACCCACTAAATTTTGTCTGGTTTTATTTTTTTCTCCACATTAGGTCATAACTGGAAAAAGTCTATGTTATGTATTTTGTACACTCTGATAATTACTAAATATTTTTGCGATATTTTTTGCTTTTGGGGCATCACTGCCCTCTGGTGGTGGGAGTAGGAGGCCCAGTCTTTGCTCCTGTGGAGACACTGCTGGAATTGAACCTCCATACCAGTGGGCCATGGTCCCGTGCACAACCAGTACACCACCAGGGCTCAGCACCCAATTACTAAATATTTAAAGGGTGTGAAGACTGTTTTAGAAGATCAGATTAAGTAGCTTGGAAATGATGACACATTAAAATTTTAAAAATGTAAATCCCAAACAGGCGCTCTTAAACACTGTTACACTGACATTTTCACTGACCTTGCTTTTCTCACTGGTCTGGTACTGAATTAAAAAAAATGCTACCTGTGCTCTATTTTTCTTTCAGAATTGTTTAATCAAAAGATAACAATATTTGCTAAAATGTCTAGACTGACAGGCATCTGAGATAATCTGATTTTTTATTTACTTAGTATGAATATTTCATTTCTCTATATATTTCTACAACTGACATTGAAAAGTGAACTTAAGTTCTTAAGAGAAGCAGTCTCCTAGCTTAAACACTTTTAAATTCAGTCAATGTGATCATGAGGAATACTTCCATTGTATGTGACTTTAGTTATTTTCAATATGATTCCAGTTCTAATACTGAAGAAATGTTACAGTATTAAAAACATTCAACCCTATTAGTAATAAAAGTACAAAAATACATGTTATAATCAGTTTAAATTTGATTATGAATAATATATATAGATATAATTGATGACCATCTTGTTATATTTACAATAATATTTATTAATTGTCATCTATCATTGACTGAGTTCTTGGAAGAATCTGAATTAACTAAAAGATGCAAATTTTTGCAAAATTTTAAAGTTTTATTTATAAACCCTTTTTTTTTTTGTTTTTGGGGCATCACTGCCCTCTGGAGTAGGAGACCCAGCCCTGCTGCTGGATTTGAACCTCCAACCAAGTGGGCCGCAGTCCTGCGCACAACCACTACGCCACCAGGGCTCAGCCTATAAACACTTTTATATGAATTTAAGTAAAACCTCTTTTACAATGAATAAACAGCCTACTAAAGTCTAATTCTTCTGAATTACAACAGCAATAGAACTTAGGATAATCTGAAAATTGATTTAGCTCACTTTTATCTTCCACTTCGTATTCATATATGTTTGAAAAAAATGTATGGAAACTTAAGTGTAGATGAGCTTATAAATGCTGTGTACTCTTTTTATCTTTTGTATTTTTCCAAAAATTGAGAGGTTTTTAAGTAGTTTTATTAATCTATGATTTCATATACCATAGAATTCAAGAGTTGAAATATAATTAAGAGTTTTTTGTTCATCACCACAATAAAGCTTAGAAATGTTTCTTTTTTCTTGTAGTGTTATTACTAGCTCTCCATTTGCCCCAACAATATGGGAAAGAAATATGAAAGTGCTTGACACAATGGATATTTTTGTGGAGTGTGATAAGTGTTGCACGAGCCCCAAATAAAGCCATTTTAAAAATAAGATAGATAAATAGATAGGTACTTTCAAAAAATATATGGTTGTTATTTCAAAGTGTGATGAATACATAGGATAATGCCCAGATATCAGAATAGTGTTTGTGGTCTTAAGGCTTGTATTAAAACAAGCAACCTAACCAAGTAAGGAGTCACCTTAAGTCTACTTGGAAAAAGTACACGAGCCTGAATAACCCAAGAATTATAAGTACTGAAATTAAAGATGGAGGAGGGAATGGAAGCATTCAATAATCATCAGCCAAGTTACAGAAGTTCTGGAAGACAGGGAAGGCCTAAAAACCATTTGTGAGATCCACACTATACTTCAGCCTTCAGTGAGCTCCCTCTGACCACTGTGTAGGAACTTAAATTCCCTGGCTCACAGGCATGGTTCATTGGAAAGTAGGTTAATACTATGTATCTATGCTAAAATTTAGCACCTTATCATTTGTTCTTCCCTTTGATGCATCTTAAATTTGCTCTGATATTTATTATTTTCTGTTACTGCTTTAACTGAAAACTGTCAATGTTTAATATTTTTATTGCCATTACATTTTTGTTTTTCTCTTTGTTTTCGTGTGTTTCTTCCTACATGAAATTCAGGATATTTAAATCTATAGATAGTTTTCTATGAATAGTTCATTGTGGCTATGGCAGGAAATGATGTAGGGTATTAGTGAATGTCGAACTAATAATGAGGGTAAGAAAGAAGAGCGTCAGGTGGAATTGGGATCATGATAGTGGGTAGGAGGAAGCATTTGAGAACTAGAGGAGAATTATATATTTAATTGTTTCTACATTGTATCTTAACTAGTTCATCTCCTCCCTGCAACCCTTCTGTAAGAGAATGTCGCTTCACCTCTTGATGGGCTATGGGTTCCCAATCTGTAATCCCTCTAATTTTAATGATATAATTTTTAGTTCTTTGATGCCTTATACCTGATACCTTAGACAACTCATGGTCACACAGACTGGTGTGCATCTTCCATGTGGGTTTTGTTGCTTCCAAGCTAGATGGCTGCTTGTTTACTCAAGCCTTTAAGACCCCGGGCGCTATATCTTTAAAGGTTCATGGGGGAGGGAGAGAGGGGAGGGGAAATTTGGGAGCTGGTACTGGGGTCCTAAGTGAAGGGAAGATGCTTTGAGAGTGATGATGATGACAAGGGTGCAAATGTGGCCTACATACAACTAATGTATGTATGGATTGTGATGGGAGTTGTATGAGCCCCAAATAAAATGATTTAAAATAAAAAAGGAGGAGGGAAGAGGAGCTTGTACCAAGGGTTCAAATAGAAAATATTTGGAAATTAATATGGAATCATGTGTACAAATATGCTTGATAAAAATGGTTAGAAGAGCTCTAAAAGCCCTCCAAAAATCATTGAAAAAAAGAAAGAAGATAGTGTTTTAAAATTAATTTTGGCTATAACTATATAATTCCTTTAATATATTTCAAATATTGAAATTATGTGATGCATACTTAGGTCAAGAGCTACTAAAATTAAATCATTTATGACAAAACATTAAATAATTGGAACATGGAATGTATAAAATATAAAAAATGAATTATAAATCTAGGAAAATTAGAAGTCCTTTAAATTTAATAAAAAGTAAAAAGACCATTATCCTAGGTATTAAGAGCTGAAATGAACTGGTATCGGTCATTTTGTATCATACACACATAAAGTATACCTTGTCATGAATGAACAAACTTAAGAAGAAAGAAATCACATTGTGAAATCTTCATTGTCATAAGAGTCATTTTAAGATCTATCTGGGAGTAGTGATGGGATATTATCTGATATTATCTGTCCACATACGAGGAAGTCCAAACAATATGACTATTATTCAAATTTATACAACAACCATTAAAGTCAGAGATGTATAAAGTGGGATATGTTATTAATGACTTCAGAGTAAAAATAATCAAAAGTACAATTATGATGCATTAAGTACAGCAATTAGAATAGAAGAGTTGGAAATAAAGATGAAGGAATGGAAATTATGACTTTGAGATATAAGAAAGGGTGAAAATAATATGATAAAGCAATCTTTTATAAAACCAGAAACTTCTTCATTTGATGTTTTTATCAGCAACACCAATACAGGTGGACTCCTCCAGCAAGAATACACAGAAATTAAATTGACTACATCTGTGGGAGGAGAAAAGGAAGAAGTTCTACATGAGCAGATAACCCCAGAGAAAATTAATGGTTCATATTTAAGTTCAAAGTAAAGCTGACATAATCTAAATAAGTCCATTAGAGATAAACTATGACCCTGATGATCTGATTGTTACTGTTAGGCACCTTTGAGTGAATTCCAACCTATAGCAAAATTATTCACAACAGAATGAAACATTGCACTCTTCTGCACTATTCTCACACTTCTTCCCAAGCTTAAGTCCAATACTGTAGACACTTTGTCAATCCATCTCCCTGAGGAGCCACCTTTTACTAAACACGATGTTCTCCTCAAAAGAACAGACAGAGACTGGTCCCTCTTTGTAAAATGCCCCAAGTATAGAAAGCTAATAAGCATTGGCATGCTTTTCACTAAGGGACACTTGGAATTACGTCTTCCAAGACATATTTGTCGTCTTTTTGGTAGTCCATAATGCCTCCAGTTCTTAAGCAGAACCAGAATTCAAGACATCCATTATTTTGGTCTTCCTTATTCAATTCCCAAATGTCGATATGAATATTATACAATTGAAAACATGATGGCTTGAATCAGGCACAATTTAGTCATCAGGGTGATATCCTAGATTTTCAGTGCTATAAAGAGATCTTTTGCAGTCAACTTACCTAGTACATTGCATCTTTTGTTCTCCTGATTGCTGCTTCCATGAGGATTGACTGGGAGTCCAAGCAATACAAAATTCTTGAAAATTCAAATGTTTTTTTTCCCATTTATTATGATATACCACAATAATTGGTAATATCAATCCAAATGTGAGGATATTGGCATTCTTTACATGGAGCTGCTATCTGTACTGAAGGCTGCAATCCTTCACCAGCAAGTGCTGCAGGTCTTCATCAACAATCAACAATGGATGTAGAAGTACACTGAGAGGGAAAACACAGTAATTCACACCAGATTTGAAAAAGGACATAGAAAAAATGCATATTTATGGTGATGTCAGATGTATGTTATCTAAAAGCACAGAATACCATAAAAATGTTACTTGTGCTGTACTGACTATGCAATAGCATTCAATTGTGTGGATATCAACAAACTATGAAGTTGTAGATTCCAACTTCCTTGAGAACAGAAATCCCAGACATTATTTTGCTCTTGTAGAACTTTCCCATGGATCAAGAGACAATTGTGCAAAAATAGCAGGGGATTACTGCTTGGTCTAACATTAAGAAAATAGAGAGATTATTATGCTATACATAATAACAGAGTAGAAAAACAATTATTTTATATCATAATTTTATTAATAGAATGTTCCATTACTTGACCTATGCAATACAGCATAGTGAATAGACTACTGTTTGTCTGTTTTTCATACTGTGGGAGATTGCATGTTGCAGTAAGGTCGAAAAGGTGTCCTACAGTGTGGTTCATAAACTATGGATAGCTATGAGAATAATGGGAATTCGAAAACACTCACTGTACTCATGGACAATCTTTACACATTTCAGTGTGTGAACAGGAAAAGGAAATACTTTTGGGATTTAAACTGGAAAAGGTGTGTATCAGGGTTGTATTCTCTCAGTAGTCTCAGTCTGCTGAGCAAAGAATCAAAGAAACTGGAGAAAATGGCATCAGGTTAGGAGCAAAACTTATTAACCTTAGATATGCAGATGACAGAACTTTGCTGAAAATGAGGATGACTTGAAATATTTGCTGATGGAGATCAAGGACTGCAGTCTCCAATAAAGATTTCAACTCAATGTAAAGAAAACAAAAATCCTTATAACTGAACCAATAGATAGCACCATGATAAATAGATACAAGGTTGAAATTGTGAAGGGTTTTTATCTTGCTTGTCTACACAGTCAATGCTCATGGAATCAAGAGATTAAACAAAAGAAAAGAGATTAAACAGCACATTACTTTTGGTAAATCTTGCAAGCTTTCTTTACAGTGTTGAAAAGCACGGATGATTTTCTGAATACTAATGTTCTCTTAACCCAAGGCATGGTAATTTCATTCGCCTCATATCCATGTAGAAGTTGGTTAACGAGTAAAGAAGACTGAAGAAGAGTTGATGTCTCTAAATTATGGTGCTGGCAAAGAATTTGAAAGTGGCCTCAACTGGCAAAAGAACAAGCAACTCTGCCTTGGAAAAAGTACAGCCAGAATGCGTTTGGAAATGAGCATGGGAATACTTTGTTTCATGTACCTTGGGCATGGTATTAGGAGAGTCCAGTCCCTGGAAAAGAACATTATATTTGGCAAAGTTTAGGGGCACGGAAAGAGAAGAAGATTCTCAACAAGATGAGTTAAACAATGGTGACAACATTAGGCTGTAAAATAGTAACAATTGTTAGTATGGTACAGGTCCTGGCAGTGTTTTGTTATGTTATATATATGGCTCATATTAGTCATAACCATTTAAATGACACTGAGCAGAACTAACACTGAACATGGGCATGCAATTGTTTCCAACGGTGTAGGTTTCTTTTGATATCTTGGAAAAATGATTCTTTTGGTTGAGATTTATGCTGACAGAAAGATCATACTTGTGTTTTATCGACTATGCAAAAGACTTGTTCTGTGTTAGTCTTAACACACTGTGAATATCCTTGAGAATAATGAGAATTCCAGACACAATTGTTCTTATGAAGAATATGTGCATGGATCAAGAGACAGTGTGCAAAAGAAATAAGAACTGCATGACGTGAATGGCTTGAAAACCTGGTGGGATTTGATCAAGGACAATGTAGCCAAGGGGAATTACTTAAATTTAAATGAAGGTCAAACATGATAGTGGGCCAAAAGGAAAGTAAACGGAAAGAAAGGAAAGAGTCAGTAGAAAAAAGACATTGAAAGAAGTCTAAATACAGGCATTTACATATATTATATATAACAATAGGGAATAGGCCTATGTGCATATACTTATATGTAATACATAAAAACAGCAGACTTCAGTCTCTACTCAAGTATTCTCTCAACATAAGAACACTGTTCCAATAACCTAGCATTCTGTGATGCTCACCTTCCCAAACATGATTGCTAAAGACAAAATGGTTGCATAAGCAAATGTGCTGGTGGAAGCTAATGGTGCCTGGCTACCACAAAAGATGGCATCTGGAGTCTGAAAGGTTTGAAGATAAATAAGTGACCACATACCTGAGAAGTAACAAAGACCACAAGGAAGAAGCACGCCAGTCTTTGTTATAATGAGGTGTCAATTGGATCAGGTATTGGGCACCAAAGACTCAGAATAAAAAATCATATCAATGTGAATTAGGAAGAAGTTAGAGTGAAAATCCAAAGCTCATCTGTATACAACTGGGTATATCCTCATAGCAGGATCACAAGGACGAGTGAGCCAGTTGACTTGCAGTAAAGCACCAAGGAAACATCACTTTTCTCTAGTTCTTTAATACTTCCTTCCACGCTCACCCTCAACTATCATGACCCAGACTCTACCTCCCAAATTTGGACAGAATGGAGCATGTACACTGGTATAAATAATAGCTCACAACCCTGGGAATCCTGTGCAGATAAACCCTTCAGGACCAATAAAGAGGTAGTGGAAAGTTGGGGGGAGAAATTAGGAACCAATCACAAGACTCCACATATAACCACCACCGCCCTGGGGGACAATCAAAAGAAAAGTGTTTAAAAGGAGACAGTAGCTGGTGGAAGATATGAAAATAGTAATGATTTATAAATTATTAAGGGTTTGTGGGGACAGGGGTGGAGTCAAAAATTGAGTTCCCTTCTGGTTCTTATAAATGGCATTTTTTGAGATCTTTTTCAGAGCTCTTAGCTGGCATACAAGATCCCAAGTCTTTCTGCATGCTACTCTTGCATTGTATCACAAGATCAAGTCTTTCAAGTTTTCTTTTTTTTTATTATAGATTTTATTGAGGCTTCTTACAGCATTTAATACATCATTCATATTAAGCTTATTTGTACACACGTTGCCACATTCATCTACATTATCTACTTGAAACCCTGCAGCATAAGCTCCACTTCCCCGCTTTCCTCTAGTTCTTAATTGTTTTAATTCCAACTCCCCATATTTCCCCTTCCCCTACACCTCCCGCATGAACTTCTAATAACTTACAAATTGTTATTACCTCTTTATATCTTACACTGTCTAATGTGTCACTTCACTCACCACCACCACCACCCATTGTACACCTCCCAGAGAGGAGGTCACATGTAGATCCAAGAAATTTGTTTCCCCTTTCTACTCCACCATTCCTCTACCCTCCCAGTGTTACCACTCCCCACTAGTCTCAAGGGATTATCTATCTTAAATTTCCAGGTTTTTGATACCAGTGTGCATCCCCTGGTCTAGCCAAATCTGTCTGGCAGAACTGGGATAATGATAGTCAGTGGGAGGGAGCATTTGAGAACATTTCATTGCTATTACACTGCACCTAGACTCGTTCATCTCCTCACTACAACCCCTCTGTAAGAGGATGTCTTTTCACTTATTGATGGGCTTTGAGTCCCCAATCTGAACTCCCCCTCACTTATAATGATATATATTTTTAGGTCTTTGATGCTTGTTACTGGATCCCTTTGACTCCTCGTGGTCATACAGACTGTTGTGCTTCTTTCTTGTGGACTTGCTTCTTAGTTAGATGGTCACTTATTCACCTTCATGTCTTTAAAACCACAGATGCACATCTTTTGATAGCCAGGGAACATCAGCTTTCTTCACCACATTTGTTTATGCATGTATTTGTCATCAGCTATCATATCAGGAAAGTGAGCATGTAATGTTATGATTATTAGTTCTTGAAACCTGATAATTGATCACTTTGGTATCTCTTGGTCCTATAAGCTGGTGTACTTCTTCCATGTGGGCCTTGTTGCTTCTGAGCTGGATGGCCACTTGTTTACTTTCAAGCCTTTAAGACCCCAGACATACATGTTTTGATAGCTGGGCACCATCAGCTTTCTTCACCACATTTGCTTATGCACACATTTGTTTTCTGTGATCGAGTTAAGGAGATGTGCATCATGGAATGCCAATTTAATAGAACAAAATGTTCTTGCACTGAGGAAGTACCTGATTGAGGTCCAATGCCCATCTACTGTCCTAATTCTAAGCCTATACGTATATGCATATTGATCTATTTCCCCTTCATCATATGAATATGTGCCTGTATTTAACCTCTATAAATGCCCCTTACTCCCCTGTTCTTTTCTCTATTTACCTATACCTCCTCCCATCCCACCATCATACTCAACCTGCATTTGGGTTTCAATATTGTCTCTCTATTACATTAGTCTTAATCAATCCCTACTGGACCTTCCACATCCACCCCGCCACCAATCCTGAACCACATGCTACTCCCCCCATACCTGGATCAGCCAAAAGCACCCCTCCCCTACATCCATCCTGATACCATCAGTCACGTCGTCCCTAGCCCTAGACCACCCATCCATCCCACCTCATCCAGATGGACCTGTAGAGAAAATAACACACTCAAAAAAAGGGCATCCTTTGAAGCAAGCAAAGAAAAGAAAACAATGAAAAAAAAAAACAACAAAAAACCCAATATCAAACATGTAGACGTACATGCAAGAATATGATAATAGTAACAATACAAAATCCTACAAATAGTTGAAGGTCTGTTTGTTGACCTCCAGGAGTGTCTCCTGGTTGAGTGGGATGGGGTTTCACAAAGTATATCTCAAGTTTCCTACACTTTAAATCATATCCTATGTAAACAGTAAGAGGTTCACTTTTTATTTTGTCATTTTTATCATTGTGTTTGTTGTCTAGCTGTTATAGTTAATATTTTAAAAAGATGTTAATGAAGTGTTAGGTTTCATCCATAACTGGTTCTTGTTTTGGGTGTAATGCTGTGAGGATTTCCCCAATGAACAAATTATTGGCCAATAGTATGTGTATATCTGTCCTTTACTCTGTGGGGATATTTTCCTTCTACTCTTGTTTTGCTGAACTTTTAGTCATAAAATGGCATTGGTTGACAAATACATTTTTGATGTTTATGTAATGATGGGATTCTTATTCTTTTTCTTGTTTATGAGGTGATGTTGAAAAAATATTTGATTTCCTATTATAAGTCCTGTTTTGTCAAGAGATACAGATGCTTGTGTATGTGTGTTTATATATGTGCGTGTATATGTGTGTATTTTTCATATACCATTGGATTCAACTGTTCAGCATATTTGTGTATTATTTCTAGAGATTGTGCACCTATGTTAAAGCAATATTGAATATAGTTTTCAATCCTTGTGGAGTCTTTGCTTGATTTGGGTATCAGAACTATATTTCCTTTATAGAACTATTTAGGGTGGCTGCCATTCTTTTCTATATTCTGGAGGAGTCTGTGTAGAATTGGAGACAGCTCTTCTCTGAATGCTTGGAGGACTCCCCTATTAATTTATCTGGTCCTAGAACTTTTGGGGTGGAAATTTTTCATGATGCACTTTATTTCTTCTTTTGGTAAGCATCTGTTGAAGTTTTCTTCACTAATTTGGATGGATAATGTGCTTTTAAAAATGTATGCCTTTCTTTTATGTTTTCAAATTTGTCTGTGTACATACTCAGTGTTATGATATTATTCTTTTTATTTCACCGGGAGCTGTTGGAGCTTCAAGTTGGAGTACACTTTTCACCCCTATTTGTAGATATTTACATCTTCTCTGTCTCTTCATTTTTTATGTTTGCCAGTTACTTGTTAATCCTTTCAAAGAAACATATTTTTCTCATTTTTTTTACCATGTTTCTCCATTTCCTAAGATATTTATTTCTGCTCTAATATTTATTATTTCTTTTCTCTTGTAGAATGAGGTTTCTCATTGCTTTTCTTCTCTATTTTTTGAAGATATGCTTGTGGGTTTATTTTGGAATGCTTGAAATTTTCTTCTTGTAACTGCTTTTTCTCTATTCCCAAAGATATTTTATCATTTTCATTTGTTTCAAGGATTTAAATATATGCATTTGTATATATCTATACATACCATATTTGATCCCATAGTTAGTTGTTTTTAAGCAGCATGTTATCCAATCTCCATGTGTTTGATTTTACTGCATTGTTCTTTGTATTTATTACTTCTAGTTTTATAGCATTGTGATCTGTGCAATTGTATTGTAGGGTATGAATTTTTCATGACCGATCCTGTCCCCTTTTCTATGGCATGTGCCATATGCACTGGATATGGTATTGAATGTGTATTGTGTTGTTTTCAAGTGAAGTGCTCTGTATATGTTTAGGGAGTGAAGCTGGATGCTTAGGTGGGTTAGACCTTCTATATCTTTGTTGAGTTGCTTTGCAGAAAATGTGTCTTCCATTGAGAGTCTTGTACTGAAATTCCCTCCAAATGTTTACTTAGTTAACTGTCTTTTCAATACTGTGAACATTTGATTGATGTATTTTGCAAGTCTGTCATTGGGAATGCATGATTATTATATCAAAATTTAGCATTGCCATTCTTAGATTTTTTTGGATGCCTTTAACTTGGTAAAGTTATTTCTCCCTTCTTTGATTTTTAGTCTATTTTTGTCTTTGATTTTAAATAGTGTCTCTTCTACCTAGAAAATAGATAGGTCTTAATTTCTAATCTTATATGCTCTTCTCTGTCTTTTGATTGGTACATTTGGTCAAGTGACATTTGGCTTCATTAGTCATGTTATGGACTTGCTACTGGCATCTGCTATGTGTATATGTATTTATGTGTGTTTCTTTCTTCCTGTAAAGCTTTGGTCGAATGAATTTCTAAGTTATTTTTGTGCCTTCTTTCCTTCTACTTGGAATTTTTACATCATTGATGAAGTATTTTGTTCCTTTTACCTAGTGATCATGTTCCTTGGCTTGTAAATGTTGTACTTTTAAAAATGTATGTTTATGTCTATTATCATCTCTTGGTAATTATCTTTAAAAATTTAAATATTTTATCAATACTCTAATAGCTGATATAAATATAAACTTCATTTGAAGAGAGAGGTACGAAAGGGACAATCAAGATTATAAAAATGTATTGAAAAATAAATTATATATGATCCAGCATTTAAAATCTAACATATAGTCATACAATAATGAAGATAGCTATGTTGAAAATCTAATATTGACATTCTTGAATCTAGACTTTCTTAAAACTTTGATTGATAAAAATATATACATATGTAAAACTTCTGAGGAAAAGTATTTTTGATCCTAAATTGGTGTGTAAATACTTCCAAAAAATCAAAGGTAATAATGGTAACTGAGAGTATATTATAACAGAATAGCACTAGCTAAATTGGAAATTCCTCTAGTGAACAGTAGATTCATAATCATTAATTAAGTTAAAAGTAGAATCAATGCTGCTTCTGCTAGACCTTAGACAAAAGGGAGTAATGAAAATTTCTAACACAATATGAGTCTAAATGAAGCTGTACGTTTTCAAGTACTATTAGTACTTTGCAGTTAATGCATATTAAATTTTGGGGACTTGACCATTGTCCATATATGAATGAGTGTCTCAATTGCTGCTTCAATTTGTTGTGACATTTCAATGGTTGCAACAGTACATTGAGACCGTTGGTTCAGTTTTTTATTTCTTCTTTTATTTTTGCAGTTCTATTTGCAGAAGCATATGTCAGATATATTTTTTAGTTCTTTCTGGTTTTAATGATATCTTAATGTTTTCATATATAATGTTTAAAATGTATTTATTTTTAAAAATTAGGTGGAAGAATGACATTACTCATCAAACTCCATCCTTATAATCTAGTCAACCACCAACCCTGTATTTTCCTGTATTTTCCCAGTCAACCTGCTAGTTTTCTGCTACTTCATCCCATTGTTTTCTTTCAGGTTATGCCTAACTTGCCTAGTCTTTAGTGCCAATGTATTAACATTCTTATTGATATTATCTCTAGAATAAAGAAAAATAATTCAAATATCATGAGTCTCTTTTGCATTTGTTCTAATTTTCTTCTGCTTCAACTTCATCGTGATGTGAGCAGTTGATGACTTGTCCCACAGCTGGTTTTAACCTTGCTCTCTACAATGCTATTGAGATTCATACTGGCATCTTTTACAGGCAATTTGATTCTGTATTTTCTTTCAGGCCAAGTCCACATGGATAGTCACTGTTTATGTGTTGACAAAAAATGGAGCTTGCAATGCGCAAGTTTTGATTTGGTGAAATTGTATCATGCATAATTTCTATGAGCTACAGAATAAATTTTATCATCTCTAGCAACTTTTCTGTAACAACAGTCCTTTTTTCCAACTCCCCATCCTTCTTTGTTTCCAACTTGCACATTTTAATCACTAGAAATCATCGATGAGTCCTGATTGTTTGGAATTTCAAACTGCAGGATCTGATGTAATTATTCATTTTTTCCATCTTGGTTATTGCATACTTATTTTTAATAGTCTGCTATTTTACTAAGATAGCAACATCTGACTTCCCCCAACTTCAGTAAGAAGAAGAAAAATCTACGTCCACAGCAGCCTAAAGCTGATTGCAATAAAAACCAGGGGTGAGATATGACTCCTTCTTTGATTATCTTTATCCTTTTATGACACCAAGCAAAACTCTCAAACCTTGTACTGATTTCAATAATATTTCTCAATGGCCACAGAGAATTTGCATAACTACAGGCCATTTGATGCCATTTAATTAATGGAATGACAAGGATAAAGTTCTTTGGTCAGCAGCACTTTTTCTCACTCCTGCTGGTAGGCATGTGTCTCTCTGATCCTCAGGCTCTTATCTCCATAGTCCTTCGGTGTCTGCTTTTTTTCTTGGGTTGAGTGATGTCCTTCAGCCTTGTGGGCTTGGAGATGCTCCTCTGCTCTGTCTCATGGTCTTGGTATGTCAACCTGTGCTGACACTGATGCCAGATTAGGCAGGAATTGCACACACCCATTACTGGCAACTCTTCTTTCTTTAGGACTTGATGGTCACAGAATTCTCTATGTTCTTACTTTCATTCTTCTTTTGAAATTTCTCACTCGTAGACCAAATAGAATATCAAAACGTGCCACTGCTTTCTACCAATGTTTCACACAACCATATGCAGGGTCCCACCAAATCCTTTTGGGGAAGTTACAAGTATATAAATAGAAGAGTTATACCAAAAGGTGTATACATGTTATCTTATAACTGGCAGCATTGTACTACAGGAGAGCACTTTGCATATGCTTTTTAATGATTAAATTAACAGAATCCCTACCATGGCAGATCATCTCATTTTAATATTCACAGTGGTCAATTCAAGTCTAGTTCAATTCATTAATGATTAGGAGAGCAATGTTTTATATACTCAATTTCATTTTTTACTCCCAATTTTCCTAGAGTAATACATCATTCATTCATGTTTTCCTTTTTATGAATGGCTTTTCTTGATTCTCCTTACTTTGAGACAGATCATATGAGCAAATCAAGGCTCCAAAATGGTTGCTGTGCCTATATCTTTAAGGTTAATGCAATTTTAAGAAGGCAGCACTGTCCCTATCTTATTTTGAGTACTTCCCAAACTGACGGACATATCCTCTGGCACTGTGTCAGACAAGGTTCTGCAGCTATTCAATAGTAAATCTTTCAGAAATAGACAGCTTTGCTTTCTTCAGAGTCTAACTTACTCTGAAAGCTTCTCTGAAATTTGTACACCATGGTTGACCCTGCTAATAATTGAAATATCAGTCACATTGTATGCTATACCACAACAAAACACAAGTCACTACTACCATACAAATTGACAGGTTTGGGTAAGATATTAGATGTGTATATCTAACTTTCAAACACAATTTAATCCTTTTTCTTTCTTTTATTCATATTAATTTGAGTATCATACAAGTATCAAATTAACTTTTGTATGATACTCAAATTGGTGCTTTTCTTGTTATGTTACTCTGTTCTTCTCAGTTCTGACATTGCAGTGCTATTTATTAAATTCACACATTATCTCATTTTAAAAATATCCAAACTTACTCATTCTTTAAGTATGAAAACTTTTTATTATGATTAGAAAATGAATTTGATAGGCGAAGTATTTTCCTAGCTTTCAGATTCTAAAAAAAAGTCTTTATAGTACTAAAGAAATAATTAGACATCTTTCACAATTTAGGATATATGACCAATATTGTTAAATCTTTAATCGTGCCCAGAAGCAATACATCAAAAGAATCAACTCTTGTAATGATGATGACTTCAATCAACAATTTTGCAATCAAATAATGCTTCTCATGAAAGTAGTCTAAGAGCTTGCCTGGAATTATTTTTATAATCACCAGTCCTCCTAAATTACATTTATTTCAGTTCCCTGGTATAATGAAGTGAAAGTCACAATTCCTACTGCTAGATAGCTATCACTTTTAAGTAGAGCACACTCCAGAAAAAATATGTGCCAAAACACAAAATATGTGCACTACCAGCATACTATTGTGATAGGGCTCTGTTGTTCTTTACAGTGAAAAAAAGGGGGGGGGAAGCAAAGGAACGACTTTTTTCCCCTAGAAAGCAATATGACAGCTTTAAATATTAAAGGACATTGCTATAATTTTTCAGTGAAACCTTGATGCTCACTAACATCACATAATACCCAAGCATATTTGATAACTGGCAAAATTCTGACTTGATTCTGGGAGATTATTAAATTACTATCAATAATATTTGAAAACTTGTAACATCATCACCACTCAAATACATTTTTAAAACCCAGTCTTCATCTATTCCAGACCAGAATTGTTCTAGGTGGATTAATTTTTTTAACAACCATATATTTCTATGAATCTACACATTTCTTTAACAATAACTGCGTCTTTTTAAAAGAATATCAGTTCCCACTGGGCTGAGTGAGTGAATAAGTGTTTACACATACTGACTATTTTTAATCCTGGTCTCAAAATCGAACTGGTTCTTTAAGAAGTAAGGAATTGACTAAATAATCAACTGCATTTTAAGCAAACAACCCTGGTTATCATTCTAGGAAGGTTATATTCATGATCTTTTATCCTTTCCAGAACAGTAAGATAAACAGGTAGAAAGACAGGTAGTGCTATTTCACAAGTTATTGAGGGCAAGACTGTGACCACTTAATCATTAGGTTTCCTCCCCCATCTCTAAAAGGATTATTCTCTCTAAATTTATGAAGCTTGGTTGCTTTATGTTTTCAGTTTTCTATGCTAAAGTTTATCAAATTTTAGCTTTGCTTCCTTCTCTCTATCACATAAAAGCAGATCAGAATGACAATGCTGTAATGTTAATTATTTTGGGATTACTATGATCTGTGCCCCATCCAGCAAGTACAAGATAGAGCTGAGAAAAAATGGTTGTTCTAATGTGATGCAGTAGAAAATCAGTGTTGTGTCAATCTGTTTTACTGTGCTGCTGTTCATGTTCTGATGTGAGAGGCTCGGCCATCAGTATTCCAAATGATAGCATGGTCAAGGTCATCCAAGAGGTACAGGTTTCAGTTTTCAGTGATGCTTCAAACTAAAAACCGACAAAAAAAAAAAAGAAAGAAATGGGCCGTCCATGTCTGAGAGATTGACAATTAATAACCTTTCTGAATAGCAGTAGAAAGTTGTGAGGTGACAGTGTCGGAGCATGAGCCCTGAAGGCAGTCACAATCTGACCAAGGAAAAACCTGTGTAGCTAACCGAATTTCATCTCAACTTGAAGATAGACAGAAGAATATGGGTAGAGGTTAGCCTGTCAACCAGCTCCCCTCTGGATGACTTCACAAGGAGGTGTGACAGTGATTTACATCTCTGGGGGCAGCCTCTGCTACCTCTGCCATCACCTTCCTTTTGGCTGACCCTTTGCGATGCCAGAGCTCTGAGAGGTCACCACCATCATTGGACACACATGACTTGCCAAGGGCCTGTCCTCTTCCTGCATTCTACATAGGGGTGCACAAGTCTAAAGCGGATTTGATGAACTAGCATGGAATTTAGAGACCTGAGTTGGACTGGACTGGGATTGTTTTCCTGGTATATAATTACTTCTTGATATAGATGTCTTTCTTACACTATATGAGGGTCACTGGATTTGTTTCTGTAGTCAACCTGGTTTAACATAAGCAGCCTTCTCAAAGTTGATGTGGATAGAGTAAAGCCTTTGGGACCACCATTACCTGATGGGGTATGGTTTAAAATAAAGAGGTTCGCTTTAACATTTCACTGCCTGCTCGAGCTGAATTTCCAGTCTAGTCCCCAGTCTCCCATCGCATCATCAACCTATCACAATAGCCATCTTCAGACTACTAAGAATGGATTCATGTCATATCTGCATCTGCCAGTCTGTGCCCCTTGGTAGTCATTATCCTTTCTGTTCATCAGTCAGAGAAGTCTGATCAACTAGCCTGGACTTACGTAGCCTACAACTTTGTAAGGTGGTTCTTGATATAAAGCTTTTTCTATATGCAAAGCACATGCAAGGGGCACTGGTTTTGCTCCTATGGAGAACTCATCTTAACACACGTGGTACCAAGTGTGGTTCTACAGAAATATTTTTTTAATTTTTTAAATGATTTTATTGGAGGCTCTTAGAGTTCTTATAACATTCCACACATAATTTGTATCAAGCATATTTGTGCACATGTTGCCATTTTCATTTCCAAATATTTTCTACTTGAGCCCTTGGTCTAAGCTCCAATTTGCCCCTTCCCGCCCACCCCCCCCGTGATTTATTTTCTTTTCTTAATCATTTTATTGAGCACTCATACATCACTTTCCATCATACATATTTCAATAAATGGTTCCATATACTGTGCCAAGCACCCCCACTTGCCTGTCCTCATCAACATTCTACCATCATCTGCCTTTCCACTTGGGCCCTTGATA